>CAUYLG010032567.1:0-90314 GCA_963573385.1 Cacajao melanocephalus | reverse complement strand
TGATTAAACATTTGATTTTTGCTGATTGGAGAGGAGGGGAGAGGCGGGGAGGGGAGGGGAGGGGCAGGGAGGGGAAGGGAGGGGACGGGAGGGGAAGGGAGGGGAAGGGAGTGGAGGGGAGGGGAGAGCAGGGCAGGACAGAGCAGGGCAGGGAAGGGACAGGGAAGGAAAAGAAGGGAAAGGAAGAAGGAAAGGAAGGAAAAGGAACGGAGAGGGAAGGAAGGAGGAAAAGAAGAACAGAAGGCCCAATTGTCAAATAAGTTTGAGAATTCCACATATTATTTCTTTGAGTGTAAAACTGATATTAGTATATTGAAGGCTCTAATAAGTGATGCAATTAAGAAAAATGCTTAACTTTTTAACCTGCTATTCCATAAATGTATTTAAATACTAAACCTCTCTCTTTGTTTTTATATTTATCTTTATCAAAATTATTAAAATCCTGCAGCATGTGTGTTCTTTAGAAGTTTGGTAAATGCTACTCTAGTAGGTACTACAATGGACACAAATATTCAGTAAAGCAAAGAATTGCTTTTACTATATTACTTCCACTCGTATGTGTCTGGTAGACTAAGTTTAAAGTCATTCTATAATTCAATATACCGTATTATTTACCACTCTCTTACTTCCCTTTTTATACTGGTAGCAGTTAAAGCCACTGGTTAAGTTCTGAAGTTGAAATCCTAGCTCTGCCACTTAGCAATGGGACCATCGGCACATTCCTCATTCTCTCTGTCTCAATTTCCTCATTTGTAAAATAGACAACATTGAATGTATTTCCTGAATGTTGGAAATGGGAAGATTCCAAACTCTATATTTCCTGGGAGTAGTACATAGGTAGATTTCTGAACTCTAGCATAGATCTACTAAATCTAATGCTCTGGAAAAACCGTCTGCAACTTACTCTGCCCCAGTGATTTTCACGAGGGTAAACTTAGAAGACAGTGAGCATGCAAATGAGGAGCACCACCACTGCTTCCAAAACCAGATATGCATGAAATCAGAGCATACCTGGTTTTTCTGTGCCCAAAAGACAGAACCAGGACTTTAGAAGAAATGAGAGAAGGCAAATTTTAGCTCAATATAAAGAAGGACTTTCCAACAAATATGGCTGTGCAAAGATTGTGCAGGCTTCTTTGAGAAACAGAATATCTGCCCTTGAGCTTGGGGTCACTTATTACACTGGAGCTTTTTCCATGATATTTGAAGGGGGATTCAAGCATCTCTGAAGATTGTTAGACTACCTGACTGCGGCATTTTCCTTCCAACCCTGACGTGTTAGGATTCTACCTCTCATGACACCAGGCCTGTACTAAGTAACATCCATGCCCAAAGGTATTTGTTTCTTCCCCATTTTCACTCTTCATACATTTATTTGAGGAAGAGTTTTTTTTTAAGATTTTGGTATATGGTATTCTTTGGAAGATAGTTTTAAATACTGTCAATGCAGGACACTACATCATGTGTGCTAAACATCCTCTGAAAGCACAGGTTGGCGTTTTAGTAAAACACAGGGGACATTATGTCCGGGGATAGAACCTACCAGGATACGATGGAAGAAAACTTGAGGACCTCCACTGGCTTTCCAGATCCACCAGCGACCTTTCCCTAAACAGCTAGACAGACTCACAGCGCTCATGTAATTAATCCTTGAATCCTGAAGGAACCATTATGTTCCTTCTTACAGCTGCTGCTGGGAGTCACATAAAACATCTCCTAGGTTATAAGACCAGAACTTTAATCATATATAAGGACTGAAAACAGCCTAAAAAGGCATAAATCCCAAATTGTTTCCATGCCACTGTAATATTAAAAAAATGCCTACACACTTTTATAATATAGATTTGTGAGATGATGGAAATGTTGCTATTATTTATAGTTTCCTTTCAGAATGGACACTTATTTATAAATGAATGATTCTGTAATAACCCAATGACACCTTCATAAATCTCTCCAATATATGGCAGTCTGTAGCACATCTGATGAGAAATGTGTTTACTTTCAGGATTAAAAATAGAAAAACACAATAGAACAAGTTCATTGGCAGGTTCAGGTGGCCACTTCGTTTATAATAGAATCAGGAAATGAAAGTGCCCTGTGGTGCAGTAAAAAACTCCACTAGAACCCATTTTTAGCTAAGACAGGCAAAGCATGTCAGTGAGTTTCCTCAGTTGTCAGCATTTAAAAAAATTAACTGTATACCTCCTTTCAATCAGATAAATATTTATTCAAATCTACAGCTTGTTATTTCTTCATTAACAAGGTCTCCCCTGCTGCTCAGCAGAATATGTGAGGAACTTTGAAAATGTCAGAAGCACTCAAGTTGAATCAACCAGGGGAAGTGATAAAAAGGCTCGTAATCAAGTGGAACTACAATAGGGGCACATTTCAAGCTGGGAAATAATAGATCAATACAGAAGGATCTTTCCCATGGGATAATGCTGCTATTTGTTCTTATTTTGCGACTTGTTTTTACTCATCAAATCACAAGTACAATGCATTTCCATGTTAACCTTCAATTTGTAAATGATCATTTGTATTCTAATCCTCAGAACACTGCCACAGAGAAAAGAGGGTGCAATTTTGAAAGAAAAGCTGAGTCTTGTGAACAAAGGAGAGCAAAATAAAATAACCAAAGTATTTTAAGGAAAGAATTAGTGCTTTAGGAGCTCCTGGTTAGCATATGAAAATCTCATTCCAATAGATAAATCAAGCTTAATGATACAGAGTTTTAAACACGGACAATTATAACAAAGGTCCTCACAGAAAAAAAAAAATCTAAAGATGCAGTTTAATCTGGAGCTAGGAAAAACTAACCTGCTCATTTGCTTCTTGTAGAAAAAAAAAAGTTTATTATCTTGAAGTTGCAGATGTTTTACATTTAATTTTGTGGTTTGATAAGGATCTTAGTTTGGTCAGGATTTTGGTATGTGAGTGCTTTCCAGCCACTGGTGCTAACACAAAACCTGATCACATTAACTTTCTTTATTTAATTCTGTGTTATTTTCAACACCATTGTTCAATAATACAATATGACCTAGTCAATTTATCTTTTAAACTAAGTTGCTCACATCACTTCAGATATATATGAAAATCCAACAGCTCCCAATTATTTTTAAAAACTTGTTCATAAACACAGTATAAATGTATAAAGACTGCTGTTTCTTCACAAGAGATAATAATATGCTATCAAAACAAAACTTCAAAATATGTTTCCAAAATCACAACAAAGAAAATCTATCAATCTGTAGGTAAATAAATGAACTCTCTCAAATTTTAAGACAATAGTGCACAGTTTTCTTGGTTAAATAAATTCTATATATGTTTTTCTCTTTCCAAATATAAACAGGCATTTCTATGTAAGAAGGGTACCATTTGAAAAGTAAGTATATGACCCATTATGAAACAGAACTGGTAGCTAGTCACCCAGGTGCTCTGTCCTATTAACTGATGACAGCGATTATTATGTGAGAAGTTTAACAACCTGCCAAAGGATCCTGGGACAAGAATGAGGGCTGAACCATAGAAAGGCTGAGCACTGAAGTGCCTGGGAAACCCAAAACTCACCACATTCGTCTTTTTGCTGGTTTTTGACCACAGAGAGAAGAAAAAAGAGTCAGCAACCAGGGAACAGGTAAAGATGATATCATTTAATCCCCAGTTCCCCATTCAGTCTTGGTCCCTCCAGAAGCTACCCTGTCCCCAGGCCCCAGCTTGGTTGCCCTCCTCCTCTGAGAGGAGTTAGCACAATTCAAAAGGGCACATTTTGTAGAAGAAGGATGTGAAAGGAGAGTGGCTTTTTTCATTGCTGCCCCACACTGCCCTCTGAAAACCTCGTCCACTGGGCTTGGACACACCGGACCAGTGGTTCCAGGCTAAGGTGGCTGCTGATGACGCTGTCATCAGGATTGAGGCTGAGGGAGAGGGGCTGATGTGAGACGGGGAAGAATGGCTCATAACGAAAAGAAGGGAAAAAGTAAGGAGTAGAGTTTGGTTACTCTTCAATAGTGTAATCCTTTATTTCCCACTTGAACCAAATGACATGTTAACACCACAATTAAGAGCAAAATGATTGCAAAGTCGTCTTCTGGGGACAGGCTACCTTGAGGGTTGTAGATAAAACTAGATAATGCTTTTATTAACATCATCCTTTTCTTTGAATTCAAACTGTGTCCCAGGATATTCCAAGGAAAAGATAACTAGGTGTGTGTTTTGGTTTTGTTTTTGTTTTTTGTTTTTTGTTTTTTGTTTTTTGTTTTTTGCCTAGTATTTCCTAAGGAAAGCAAAGATGCTTTACTGAATCCCAGCGTCTGGGGAGATCTGCCTTCCCACGATGTCGTGAGTGGTTGTATAGAAGATGGTTTCTTTTATCAAAGAGTTCTCCTTCGAGA
Source organism: Cacajao melanocephalus (assembly GCA_963573385.1). Taxonomy (NCBI): domain Eukaryota; kingdom Metazoa; phylum Chordata; class Mammalia; order Primates; family Pitheciidae; genus Cacajao; species Cacajao melanocephalus. The sequence continues at coordinate 85,923 of CAUYLG010032567.1, read as the reverse complement.
TGGCTGGGAGTTTATTTTTTACTTTGTATGGAAATTCTACAGAAAGCCTAATAGCACAGAATGGAGCCCCGGAATAATTTGTAATACTCAACTGCAATATGGATTTTATTTTATGCCTCCTTCCAAGTAAGTCTTTTCTAAATATATTTTTGAGGTCTGACGGCACATAAAAGCGAGCCATTAAGGAGAACCATGGGGTGTCTGTGATGGGAAGGACTGATTATCCCTGACAGCCTCCAACTTTGAATTCCTGGAAAGGCAAACCACAAATATTTCAGTGAGCCAAGCATGCAGATACATTTAATGCCACATTGCCCTTCTACCCTTTTCCTCTCCCCTGCATTCCCAGCCTCTTCTAAAATGGTGTGTCCATTACGAAGTGTTCTTGGAAGCTTTCTTATGCCATCTGAATCAACATAATATCAGACCTATCAAGATCTGTTTTTAAAGGTGAGCTTGTTTAGTCCTCTACACGGCCTCCTAATTAGAACGCACTATATTTTTGTATATGCTTCTTTGCATTGCATTAACAGGATACTCTGGGAAAAGCTTCATGCTTTCAAAACACTGAATTCCAGGGAGGTCCTTGGCAAAACCATGAAACGAATTTGAATCTTACCCTTCTTTCGGGTTTCGGTCTGTGATCTTGGACCCAGATTCCATGAATAGAACATTGTCCTCGCAGGGCAGAGGCTCAATAACTGGACATTTTCTGGGTCCCTGAATTTGTACAATGAGATATCAACTCCAATCTGTGAGCGCAATGCTCCAGTGACTGCCAGGAATGGCTGCAATATTGATGTCTTTCAATGTAGATCACATCATTCACCGAGCAGCGCTCAATAAAATGATACTGTAGTTAACAAGTTTTATAACACCAAGTTACTTTAAAACATGGAACTAATCAGAGAGAAGCCTGTTTATGCATGTCAGAGCCACATTTAATTGTCAATAAATAAACAAAGATTTGCTTCACCTATTGTCATGTATATCAAGTAAGTCATTAATCTAAACTAATGAAGCTTAAGATATATGACAGACAGTTTTTATGGAGCACCTTCTTAATGATATGTTTGCTTTTCATTTCAATGCCAAGAGAGCCCATTATCAAGAAAGAAGCACATTATGGTCCAAACGCATTGAAATCTACAGCACTACTCTTTGTTCAGAGTTCACAATAAGCAGCACTTGCACTTACATATTCATGTACCCTCTGAGATGAAAAGCGTTAGTTAGAAATGAATAAGAGTGGGGTGGGAGGAGTGGGATACAATGCATCTAAGGCTCCTGCTCAGTTGTGAGACTTTCCCCCTTTGGATTTTTAAGCTCACCTGAAACGAAAAAGAAGAGTAAGTCCAGACCATTTGATGCCTACATCCATTTTGAGAAATGTGAGTGAATGTGTGTCATAAACACAATGAGTCCTAATCACTAAAGAACATCCTGAATCTCTGAAGAACACAAACCCAGGTTGCCAAGCTGCAAACAAATAGCTACTAGATAACAGAAACAAGTATTCTACAATTATTTTAAGGTGCATATTAGTTCTAAAGCTTCCATGGTTTTCAAAGATAAAGTAATTATTTCTTATTCTCCTTCTATTTTGGAGGAGAATAATGTGGACAAGTTAATATCTATCAAACCATAATGATTCCCAATCTGGTGACATGAAAAACTCAGATTAGTTGACCCTTTGGGCTAATGCCACCAAGAGATTCAGCTGCAGGCACCAAAGACCAAATGAAAGATCCAGTCACATTGCAGTTTTATTTACTTACATCCGGAGAAATATGCCTAGTGTCGGACCAGATTACAAGAAGACGTAATACATCTATGTGTAGAGCAGGGCAATATGATTGAATATGGTTGGATATCTTGAATATCTTATTCATCAATGCATTTCCAGAACCTTCTATAGTTCCTGGCTCATGGTGGGTACTTGGTGAATATTTGCTAAGTCTGTGGGGAAAAAACTATGATATAAGGAACAGAAGGATTTTGAAAAGCTTTCTTAGAAATATTTTGCTTTTCTCTCTTCTCATTCCGCTACTTCCTCCAGTATAAACCAGAAGTAAGCTCTCCACTGTCAAATATTTTCTTAGTCTTCAGAGTCATGCAAAAGGGGCTCTTCTGAAGTTGTAAGTCTATTCCTTCTTGACTTCCCTACTTGCTCAAACCAAAGCAAAATCCAATTCATTCCTTCAAGAGAAAGTCATGGAGCGTACAAGTCACATGGAGATGTGGGCCTTGTGGAGCTCAGGGTCCACATCTAGCTAATTGCAAAACCTTGTAAGCAGCACTTTAGAGCTGCGTTAGCAAAGTCCAAAGTGCCACAGGAGCACAGATTGGAAGGTTCCAGGGCATGTGTCATATGAACTCAGCCCTGAAGGGTGACCCAGCTTCTGACAGGCACATGAATGGGTGTTCCCAGAAGTGTAGAAAGAGCAAATTAATAGAGCACCGAGTGTTACGGCACCAGCCAGCTGTTCCAGTGAGTCTAAGCATTGGGTTCTTAGACAGTTTCTAATTAATCATAATCATAACTATGGTTAACACTTATTGAGCACTTACTATATGCATGGCACAGGCACTGACTTCTCCCAGTAAACCTCATTTTCTGAGTAACTAACTTGTCCAAAGTAACAAGGCTGTGCATACCCATCTGTACTTAAAGCCATTTTTTCTGGGAGTTCAGAGCTCAGGCACTTAATAGAAATTGTTTTTACAAATGTATGCCCTGGACACTTTTAGCAAAACTTCCCTAGACTTCCACAAACCTTCTCTTAAGCCCATGTGCAGGAAAAGAAAAGAATGTTGAAAAAGGAGACAAAAATTAATGTGGAGCTCATTTTCACACTCAGTTGGGTTTTTCTGATGAAAGCTAAAGTAAGAGGGGACCCAGTTGTCTGTATAAGGACAAGCTTGGATTCAGGGAAGTGCTATTTTTGTGCTGTTTCCAAAGGAAATCTGTATGTCTCAGGGAGTTCAGTGCTATTTCAGGTGTTCATGAGAAACCAGGATTCTAAATGCACGTAATAACAAAAAATAAACATTAAAAACATTTCAGTTCTCCTGATCCCTCTAGCTCAGACCGTGCCATGGGCCTGCTGGACAGAAAGAGGTATCCTTTTCCTTAGTGCTCTAGAAAAGTGTCCTATATACTTTTTCAGTCATTTGTTATTCCAGGTCATCTCAAAATTTGTGATCAATAAAGTATTCCTAAGGTGTAAACCTCAATAACAGGTATTATACTTATTATCCAGTAAAATCGCAGAAACGGATTTCTGGTTAATAAAGCATTGCATGTGGTAGACAGTTTCTGGGTATATACAAAATTGTTCACATTCAAAAAATTATAATGTAGTCAAATATTCTAGACCAGGCTTTCTCAGCTTTTATCACTATTGACATTTAGGCTGTCCTGTGCATTGTAGACTGGTTACCAACATCCCCAGCTTCTACCAGTAGATGCCAGTTGTAACCCTCAGTTTTGGGAACTTCAGAAATGTCTCTTTACATCACTAAGCATATCCTAAGGAGTTGAATCACCCCCGGTTGAGAATCCCTTCTCTAAACATTCCTATCTAATGAACATAATTTAATCTTGTTTTGGCGATTCAAAAAGCACATAAGAATCCACTTGTGACTTAGGGTAGACACCCATAATAAGGAAAAGAGGCACTTCAATGCTCTATTTAATGGAACATCAGATGACAGAGCTAATAGTAATAATAGCAAGTAGTACATATTAGGTTTGTACAGGTTGCAATAACCACCTCTGAGGGAAACATTCATTGTTCACACCATCTTGCAAGTGAAAACCTCAGAGCTCAGTGACTCCTCCAGTGACACATCAGGAAGTCTTCAATGGGCTTGGGCAAATGTTCTAGGCTCCCCACTGAAATCCTGGGGAACTGCAGAACATGCTTCTCTGTTTAAACAACATTAGAGCTTCCTAGCCTGAGATTTCCTAGAAATTACATGAACCATCTGATGAAAACCCCTACTCATGTTGTCTTAAATTATTTTTCAACTTTTTCTTTGTTATGTAACATATTTATAATACCAGAATTTCATCAAACATGAAAAAGCATCTCAAACTCCAAAATGTGTTGATTTTTTGATGTTTGAGGAAAATAAATAAAATCAAGATGTCAAGATCCTATAAAAATAAGAAAATTTTGGAAATCCTTGGGCAATGGGTAAATGTATTAGGATCCAAATGCAAACCAAAATGAAAAATATGTTAACCTCTGGCATAGTAAAGCTATCACAGCATTGCATTTGACTTGAGTACTGAGAGAGAGTATTATCTCCTTTTATCTCACCACTAAATGATGCAGTCCAAACAAATCCCCTCTTGTCTTAACTAGGTATCTTAAAAACAACTACCTCTAAATCTCTGCACTATCCATCATCATTGAAATGACTGAAGTCCTGAGTCTGTAATACAGCTCAAATATTAGCCATGGTCCAAGAAAGTGTGTGCTATGGACTGAATTACGTCTCCCTCCCAATTTCTATGTTGGTGCAGTCACCCCTAATGTGATGATACCTGGAGATGATGCCTTTGGGAGATAATCTGGCTGGTTTAGATAAGGTCAGGAGGTTGTGACCCTCATGATGGGATTAGGTTCTTAGAAGCTCACTTATCCACTCTCTCTCTCTCTCTCTGCCATGTGAAGATACAGTGAAAAGGCAGCTATTTCACGCCAGGGAAAGGTCTCACCTGAACTCAACCACACTGGCACCCTGATTTTGGACTTCCAGCCTCTAGAAATGAGAAAAAACGTTTCTGTTGTTAAAAGCATCCAGCATACGGTATTTTGTTATAGCAGCCTGAGCAGACTGAGACCTTGTGTTAACTTCCATGACCATGAGCCAAGCTGATCTCAGGAATGCTTCCATGTGGACAGGGTGTGGGTCCCTTAGAAACCCTCCCTGATGGCTGCTCGCGCAAAGAGAAGGCACTGAACCACTTAGCTACTCTAAACACTCTGGTGCCTCCATACATCAAAACCTACTTTGGGGTGAGTAACCTCCTAGATAAGTTTCTCCCAGAGATAATGACTGACCATGACTCACACTGCTGCTAGGAGAACTGTGCCTCAAAGAGAATGTACCACCACTTACAGAACCACTCGAAACAGGGATGCATCAGAGCTTTTCTCTTCCAAGGAGGACCCATGACACCCAGGCTCACAGGGTTCCTCTCGGCTGTGAAAGTTGAACTGCTTTTCACATCTAACTAAACACTCCTCTCCAGAGATCTTCACCACCGTTGGCTCACACAGGGCACCCTTTACAGAGATCTCCCAAATTACAGCGTGAGATGTAAGAAACTAGAGAAAAATTCCAGCCACCAGTTTCTCTCTGCACCTAGACTTTCAGAAACTGCCTCATCATAGCTACACTCTAGGGGTTAACCTCACAAGGATCTTAGAGTTCTTCATCCTTCCCAGTCAAAAGAAAAACTAAACCCTTAGCTGCTAACTTTCATTGTCTTATTCTAGCACTTTTGTATCATTTACTGTATACAAACACACCAACTACTTTATATATATTAATTTATTAAATACAACAGCATTACCATGCGAGTTTTAGTATTATCCTTACTTTACACAGGAAGGTGTTAGGTCCATGAGTTTTCACTACTTCGTTGCACAGCTAGGAAGTGTCCAAGCTGGGATTCAAATCCAAGCCCTCTGGGCTCAAAGTCCACCATAATGATTGAGTTTCTTTCTTTCCTGGACTTCTGAGAAGGAATCTCAATGCTATAGGCTTTTCATTCCCCTCACCAGGAAATTGCCACAAGACTGGAGGAGACCAAGATGTCATTACCGAAGGCACATGCCTGAGAATCCCAAGAAGGTGGGGAGGGGCACACCTCAAAGGCTGCATGCTTCTGACCCTCCTTCCGTTTAATAGCGGATCAGATCTGGGATCCTGAAATTTTCTCAGGTTATTTCTCTGTATTCAACCAGCATTCGCTAACCCTAAGCCATAGAATCACATTTTCCCCTGAAAAAGTAGTACGGTCACACTTGTTAGGTCTACATTATTAAGTACGTCTTTGCCTTTCTGTTTTTCAAGGAAAAGAGAATCCTAGACTCTATAGAGAGTCTATGGCTGCTTCAGGTTCCGAAAGGATTAGTAGAGGCACCTAGTGAGCTCCACCCCTGAAGATAGTTGATATTACTTGATTCTCATCATAAAACTGTGAATTTACTCTGATTGTTATCCCATTTTTTCAGTGGGTAATTGGAGTTTAGAATGGCTGGGAAGTTGACCCAAGTTCTCCCTAATGGTGGCAGTAGATTTTGGACACTGAGCTCACCTTACCGACTACACAATCCCACCTCACTGTGGGGTCTGCTGGGTGGAGACAGGACTGTCTTCCTAGTAGTGTTCAAGTTCCTGAAAGGCGCAAAGTGCCTGATGCTGATTCTCTCTGACAGCAAAGTGACTAAAGCTTAGTAGGTTATTTGTTGAATGAAAAATGGATGGATAAATATTAAGAGAATAAATGTTGTCTTTTCTCAGGGATCCTGGGCTCTAAAGTTGACACTTAAATTTCAATCTGTCTCTACTCCACCTCTTACTAGGTAACTCTAGGTGGGGCACTGAATTTCTCTTTGCCTCCAGGGTCTTCATATCTGTAAAATTCATGTGGTATAATGGCATCTATCTAATAAAGTTAGTGTGAGCATTAAATGTTAGTCCATACAATGCTTAGAACACAAACGAATATGGTATAATACAAATAAAATTGCTGCTTTTTAACTCTTATTCAATTTCCCAATTGTTACTCAAATTGCCTAAATTTTCATGCATCATATATGTGTGTCTGTTTGTTTGTATATGAAATTAGATAATTACAGTACCTTTTGATGGCAACAAAGAGCATACAAGCATCCACAAGCAAAAATCAGTGAGAATTAGTACACAAAGCTTTTATAGTTAATTTTATAGTTTCTATAGTGAAATTCAAGTTAAGTTCTCGAGTAAGAGCAAGTTCTCAGTTGGAAATGTATCAGTTTAAGGCAAAATGGCCACATTCTTTGCTAGTTTCTTTCTCTTCTTTGATTTCCTCCTTTCTTTACTGCTTTCTTCATTGGTCTCCCCTCCCCTCAATAATCAAATTTCACTCTCCAGTGTTTGTATTCTTACTCACTGTCTAGCATCCTTACCCAAGAATGCTTCTCTCAGTCAGATTAGAGAGCTTGGACAGTAGTCAATTATAATTCATCATTTAAGAATTATTTTTCAGTGTAGATAATTTTCAGTATGTAAGCTTATCCAAACCTTCCATTTCAACTAGTAGAATGAAGATTCTTTTTTGTGTTACAAAACAAAATTTTAAAAATGGCACTAGTAAAGGAAAAGCATAATCAGAAATCTTTCCCCAAAGAAAATAAAGTCATCAAAGAATCTTTGTCCTCCTCCCGTAACCAATGCCAGACCAAGATGGTTGAATGACAAATTTTACCATTTGTCAAGATCCAGATGACACCAATCCTTCTTAAATTGTCCAAGGCATAGAAAAATAATTTTTTCTTAACCTTATCTGTGAAATAAGCGTAACACACAGTATATAGCTACACCTGCTGAAGATAGTACACTTACACATACCTACAGAAAAACTTCACTTATACATATCAGTGAAAAAATCCTAAATAAAATGCTATCAAATAAAATTCAAAAGTACATATAAAAATAATAATATATTATGACCAAGTAAAATTTATTCTAGGAATATAAGAAATCATGTTAATGTAATTCACAATATTAATGTATCCAATTTAAAAGAACAGAATTATTTCTATAAGGGCTAACAGATCTTCAACAAAACGTAACATCCGTTTTAAATATCTGTTATATATTTTTTTCATAATAAATCTCCGGATGCCTTTATACTAAGTCAGGAATAATGCCCTCTACCGCCACTGCTATTTACAGCCTCACTGGATACATGAGCCATGGCCATCTGATAAAGGAAAACACTTAAAAGCATAAAAATTGTCGCAGGAATGAAGTGAAATTATCTCCGTTTTTGCAGATTATATTATAGTGGACCTTCAAAACCTAGAAAACCAATGATAAAGCTGACACAAACAGTAAAGGATTTCAATAATGTATCAGAATATAAAATCAGCTTACAAAAGTAAATAGCCTTCATAATAAGCACAGCTGATAACCAGTTAGAATATATATTGAAAGAGAAAAACCCACTTATAGTAGCCACAGTAAAAGATACTTAAAATAAACTTTAAAAAGAAAACTTTAAAACTCTCCCGAAAGACACCAAAATAGAGGGGACTAGAAAAATGCAATTGTATTCCTTCTTCTTGGAGAGGGCAATTTAGTATCATAACTGTGCCAATTCTGTCCAAGTTAGCATATCAATTTAATGCAATTTTAAGAAAAATCCCAACAACTTAATTTTTTCTTTAGCTATGTGAGTTAATTCTAAAGTGCATATGCAAAGGAAAAAAAAACAAAAAACAAAACCAATTTTTAATGACTAGGAAAACCTCCCTAAATAAGAATAATGATAGGGGGCTACCACTACTAGATAAAACTATAAAGATAAATAATTAAAACAATGTGGTACAGGCATATCAATAGACAGACAAACCATCTGGAAACGGAAATTACGAGTCAAAACTGAAACATCCTAGAAACATAAAACAAGCAACTACTCAAGTACAAAAAAGACAGATGAAAACAGCAAGGAAATCAGCTTACAAAGGTTATCTCTGGCTGACTTTTCTAATGATTTTAAATAAAGAAGAATAATGACCCTAATGGATGAGTCCATAAAGGTATTAAAAAGATAAAGAGGAGGTTAAGGAAAGGTCTTCTTTACAGAAGAAAGCAAACTAATACACTCAGAAAAAAAAAAAAATAGAATAAAGCTGCCATTTAAAAAAAATGTAATCATTTGTTTCGGCAAGGCTCATTAATGGGTGCTAAAATCATTATGTAAAATATGATATTCATATGTTCTGGATGTATTTACTCACATTGAACTCAATCATTACAAAGGAAAAAAGTACATTTACACAGAAGAGCACTGATAGATTACATCTTAACTAAGTTATCAAACTTAGTACCACCAATAATTAAGTGGCCATGTCCCAGTTTGCCTAGGTCATGCCCTTGTTTCACCTGTTATTTTAGAGTACTTACTTATTAGGGTTACACCCTTTCACCCTAAAAAGTATACCAGGTTGAGTGATAAATGATAGGATCATTATCCTGATAATATACCTTCTAATAGAATGCAATCAGAATTATACACGATCATTTATATATTATTCTTGTCAAAATTTTAAATTTAATCAGGAGGAAACATAATCAGAGAAATCGAAGTCATGGGACATTTTACAGAAAAGTACTTTGAGCTGTTATAAAAAAATGCCATTGTTACCAAAGAAAAATATCTTTAAGTGTGCTAATCATATTATGGGTAGGTAGGATAAAATCCTGATTTCTTAGGAGAGAAATGCTGGTGTATTTAGATAACAAATAGCTGAGTCTTGCTTTTTTACCCAATCTGATACTTTCTATCTTTAAACTGGAGTGTTGGGACCATTTATATTTAACATAATTATCAATGTATTTGAGTTTATAGTTATTGTTTTGCTCTGAGTTTTCTATTTTCCCCCTCTCTCCTTTGTTTTCTTATTCCTCTTTTCCTCCTGGTTGTAGATTAACTGAGTATTTTTTCATGTTTCATTTAACCTTCTATCTTGAATTAATAGTATGTCTTTGTTTACTTATTTTACTTGTCACTCTATGGCTTTCAATATTTATATTTAATTTATCCCAGGATACCACTTCTTGTCTAATAAATACTCCCACCTGTTCCTCCCTTTCTTTGTCCTATTCTTATTAACATTACAGTACAGTATTATTTTTGCTTTAAAAAGTCAAGGACAATTTTTGAAAATGAAAATAGTGAGTGCAAAAAGTCCTTTCTATTTACTTACATGTTGACCATTTCTGGTGGTTTTTACTTCTTTATGAAAACACATTTCCATTTGGTATCCTTTTCCTTTAGCCAGAAGAATTTTTTTTAACACTTCTTGTAGTGCGAGATTGTTGGTAACAAATTCTCTCTGCTTTGGTTTTATTGAAATAAAAACAGTTTTTTAAAGGATATTTTTGAAGAACACAGAATTCTAATTTGACATGTCTTTTTTTTTTTTTTCCTTTCAGTACCATTGTCTTCTGGCTTACAAATTTCTGTAAGAAGTCCGCAATCATTTTTACCTTTGTTCCTATATACAGTGATTCTCTTTGTGAGACAACTGTCCCCCGAAGGAACATTTGACAATGTCCATAGACAATTTTATTGTCACTTGATGGGGTGTGGTCAAAGCCATTTAGTGTGTAGAGACTAAGGATGCTGCTCAACATCCCACAATCAACAGGACAGATTCTACAACAAGGAATTACCCAGCCCAAATTCTCAATTCTGCTGAGGTTGAGAAACCCTGCTCTGTACAAAGTGTGTCTATTTTAATCAGGCCAATTTTGGTATTTTTCTCTTTATCCCTAATTGTCAGCTATTTGATTAAGAAGGGCCTTAATGTGTTTTGTGTCAGCATGCATCTGGGTCCTGCTTGGGATTTGTTGAGCTTCGTAGATTTATGGGTTTATACTTTTACCAAATTAGAAAAATTTTTGGCCATTAACTACCCAAGTATTTCCTCTGCCCACCGTCTTTTTTCTAGTTTTCTTCAACTCCAATTGTACATATGTTAGACCATTTAATATTATCCTACAGGTACCTAAGTATCCAATTTTTTCTGTCTTTTTTTTTCTACATGCTTCCTTTTAGATTCTGTTTTTGTGGATTAGGTTCACTAATCTGTTCTTTAGCAAAACAGGACTTGCTTGCTTTTCATACCATCCAGTGAAAGTTTTATTTGAAATACTGTAATTTTAGTCTCTGAAAATTTTGCTTGGTTCTATTTTATATCTCCCATTTATCTATGCATTATGTTTATCTTTTCCTTTAAATACTTATACATTGTTTTAATAGCTGTTTTAAGCTGAGTAACTTGAGCAAGCCACTTAATGCCTCTATACCTTGACTTACTCCTCTGAAAGACAGGGATAACAATAGTGCCAGTTTCATAGAGTTGTTGGGAGGATTAAGTGAGATACGACAAGTGACAGTGTCTCTACAAAAGGTAATGAGGTTGTGGTGAAACAATCTTTTCATACACTGTTAGTTAATATGCATTATGAAGCTCAAAGTCTTTGTATTTTTTTAATTAAGAGTTCCTTAAAAATCTCTCTAAGAAATAATAGAAAATAAGGAAGATGTATGTCCAATGATATTCATCACAACATCGTTGTATGTAGAAAAATGTTAAAAATGCATAAAATAAGAAAAATAAATCCTGCTTTAAAAATAATTAAAATTATGTCATATTTCCTGAAGACCTTTCTTTTATTTTTTATCTTAACAAATAAAATTGTATGTGTAGTTAAAGCTCCCCATCCTTCCCATCCTTAAAGGCATCATTACTCTAAAGCTGCTATTTGTCATACCATGATGCATTCACATTCTTACTGTTTATCATTCAGCAGCACTGGTTGAGGGTCTACCATTTGAACTGGAGCTCCAGGTGTCTGGAATACATCAGTGAATAAAGAAACAATTCCTACTCTCATGGAGATGGAAATTACTTTCTAGTTAGTGGAGAGACAGAGAATAAACAATCCACTTAAAATATAGTCTAGAATGTTTTAGAAAGTAAAGAACAAAAATACAGCAGGAGGAGAAAAACTTTTGTTTTGTTTTTTACGTGATGGAAATTGTCCAAGATAGCAAGAAAAAATGGAAAGTGCAGAAGAGAGGAGAGAATTACTGGAGCAAAGTCCCCGAGAAAGGGAAAGAGCTCAGATCTTGTGCACAAATAAGAGGACTGGCTTTAGATAAGAACATGGATATTCATCTCCAACATCAGTTGAGAAGGCTATTGCATGGGTAGATATGCTACTTGGAAATCCATAAACAATATATAGTAAATGTGTGTTTTTAACATTTTCTCTCCTTTTTTAATTTTTTTTTTAATTGTACTTTAGGTTCTGGGGTACATGTGCAGATCATGCAGGATTGTTGCATAGGTACATACATGGCAAGGTAGTTTGCTGCCTTCCTCCCCCCATCACCTGTATCTGATATTTCTCCCCATGTTATCCCTCCCCATCCTCCCCACACCCCACTGTCCCTCCCTTAGTCCCCCGCAACTGACCACAGTGTGAGATGCTCCCCTCCCTGTGTCCACATGTTCTGATTGTTCGACACCCGCCTATGAGTGAGAACATGTGGTGTTTGGTTTTCTGTTATTGTGTCAGTTTGCTGAGAATGATGGTTTCCAGATTCATCCATGTCCCTACGAAGGGCATGAACTCATCATTTTTCATGGCTGTGTAGTATTCTATGGTGTATATGTGCCATTTTCTTTACCCAGTCTACTGTTGTTGGATATTTGGGTTGTTTCCAGGTCTTTGCTATAGTAAACAGTGCCACAATGAACATATGTGTGCATGTGTCTTTATAATAGAACAATTTATAATTCTTTGGGTATATACCCAGTAATGGGATTGCTGGGTCAAATGGTATTTCTATTTCCAGGTCCTTGAGGAATTGCCACACTGTCTTCCACAATGGTTGCATTAATTTGCACTCCCATCAACAGTGTAAAAGTGTTAACTGTTATACTATTTAGACTTTTGCCACTTTCTTTTTTATCCTGACATTAAGTTTTGGAGATTTATCCATACTGACTCAATATAGAGAGAGTTTCTTCAACTTATACTCATTTTACTGTAGTGACTGTGTGCTGCACTCACTGCAAGTCTATATATACACTGTTCCATGGTATAAATAAACCACAGTCTACTATATAATGCCCTATGGGCAGAATAGTTAGCTATGCACTATAAACAATGCAGCAATGCACACTTCTTCTTTAACAACACATAGGCAAGACTTTCAAGTATATAACCCAAATTACACTGCAAGTCTGTAGGACATACAGAGCTTCAACTCTATTAGATATTGCCAAATTGCTACTAAAATATAAACTGGATCATTATCTTATATAGCAAATAACTATGTTTCCAAAAACAACAAAATTAAATAACATTTTGTACATTGATAGGATAAAATACCATGTAGCCATTGTAGGTCTTGTTGAGAAATATTTACCATATAATTTTATATTTAAAAAGCAGAAAAGGAAATAACACCATAAGATGTATAATTAAGAGACTGATATTTTTAGTGTGCTTTACGTAGATAAATTACTGAAAGTAAATATCACCAATCTTTTAATAGTCATTATTTCTGGATGATGAGGTAATGAATAACAATTTTTTTCCTATTTTTATTTTTCACAAACCTACATTTTTTTACACAAACATGTGTCCTTAAATAAAACTAAAATATTGGTATCAATATTAGAAGAACTTTACAATAAATATAACAACCTTGAAAAATGAAAAATACATGTTAAGGCTTTTAATCAGAAAAATATCAATAAAAGTGTTTGGGCTCTTTTTCTTGAAAAATCTTATCAGTACCTTCACCTTCCTGCTTCCACTATATCAGAGCACCCCCATCCTACTGCACTGGTTGTAGAGTGTATAGCCAGTCAGCCGCAAGATTTCACAATATGAGAGAATATCACCCAAATCTTATATAAGAAATTTAGTGCAGCTTTTTCTCCAGTATATAAAGACTACCAACCTCAACTCACAACTGTAGTATATATTCAGCTGCTAATTCTTTCTGTTGCAAGTGATTCCCCAGTGTGTCAAAAAATCAGGTAATATGCTAGGATTCCTCATTAGAAAATGGGAGCTAGAAAAAAAATCGCTGATCCAAGGGGACTGGAAAGCACTGGATGCTAATACTGCCTCGTTGACATCATGAGGGCCCTTTCTTCAGAATCAAGGAATTGAGCTTTCATTCAGACCTCAACAAAATAACACCTACACAAAAAATGATACCAGGAAATCAGTATAGTTCAGCTGTCTTTATACCTCTATTTAGAAGTATTCTGTCCATTAGTCATTTATAGATATGTTATACAACTCATCACCTACAAAAGTAGCAAATGTTACTAAGTGTATAGCCACTCTAATTTAGATACATAGAATTTAAACTATTTTAAAAATCATCTTTGCTTTGACTGGCAATTTTCTTCCATTACCTTTATTTCCCAACTTTCGCGAAATAATAAAATGAAAAACTTCCCTATTTTTGTGGAAGCATTTACATACAATCAGCAAGTGAACAAGGCCACAAAGTCTATTTCCATTACTGCAAGAAACAAAGAGAGGCTTTCAACCTAGAAATGTCAGGCACCATTACTTCCTGTATGGTATGAAAATGCTACATCTGTTGATGTCAAAGATGGCAATATGTCTATCCACATATGAACATTGATGACTATGAGATGCTTCAACAGACTCCTGGCAGACCACATATAATAACTGTTTTCATAAATAGCCAACATAATAAAATAGTGCACGATAAAAACAAAAATTGGACTTTCTATGACAAAAAATCTAAACTGACTTTTTAAAAATTTACCAGTGAGCTTGCCTTTATCATTAGAATATTTTGCAAACAGCCAGTGATCAGAGGAGATGTGGTCTTAGTTTCAGTAATGGCAAATTGCATGATATGGGTTTCATTGCAGACATGGGCGTGTGAGTGTGCAAGTGCGTGTGTGTGTGTGCATACATATTTTAAGTTACTACATGATAACAAATATATGTGGCACAATGAAAGTGCTCAGATACAAGTCTAAATCCTTGTTGGCTATCAGAGCAGAAAGTTCTCTTTATAAATACAAAGTTATATAGAGTAAGAAATAGTAAAACATAAATATACAGTAAAAAATTTAAAGGTCATATTTTAAGCTACATTCCATATAGCCTGTTTGTTTGTAATTTCAGCTTCTAAGATGTCCACTACATATGCAGCATATTTGTTTGCGTCTGAGCAAAAGACAAAAATCAATAAGGTATTTTAATGCATCATTAATAAACAAAAATAAGTGATTTAAATACTAGACTCAACATGAAAAGGTAAACTTATCTTTGAGTTTTCCAAGATTTTTAAATGAATGTGAGAAATATTGTCCAGCTTCTGCAGTCAGAGGTACAATATGATAAAGATCAAGGACGTTTGCCTTACTCATTCCTAATCTCAGCCAAAAGGACAGCACCAATTTCAACTACTTGAAAGAACATGGATAGGATCATATCTCAACTACACCAGAACCAGGGGCTAGTTCAAGTTCACTCTGTTTCTCCTCTCTGCTGATTATTCACCTCCTTATCGCTTATGCAACCCTACCTCTTCCACACAGGACACAGTTTCCCACAACTCCTACTCTCCAAGAGGGACAGCTATTTTTTCTTAGCTCCACACAGGAAAAAAAGAAAATTGGAGGAAGACTCTGATTTAGGTCAGATTGGGCCATATATGCCTATTGTGGGATTGGGTAACAGGGCTGTTCTGACCTGGAATAGTTGGCTGCTTCTCATCCAGTCACTTTGGCAGGGAAGAAAAAGTTCTGTAAAAAGATGGGGGTATCCACTGAATTCTATAGCAAAGAATTGAAGGAAGGGGCACTTTCCTAATGAGGACAGTCCTCTTACCAGAGACTGGGAGGGTTGCTGGCCTACTTAATAAAATATGTAAATAGATGAATACATTCTTCCCAATTTCAGCTCATCAAAATAAATGTTCATACAATATGCTGAAGTCTATTTCCTTCCAATTACTCAGACTTTTAACAAAAAGTAAGGAAAGTAAAAAATATTTAAAATTCATTGAACACAAATTGGTCTCACCTAGGCAACCCTTAAAGGACGAGTTTTCATGGAGTCCAATTTAAACAGTGTCAGATCATAATTATCTGGTCTGGAAAAATATAATTCTCCTATATTCCCTGGTCTTTAATCTTATTGACTTCAATTTTCTTTTTTATCAATCTTTTTCAACAATTTCATTCTAACAGTTATCTTGAAAATGTAAAAAATCATAAATGTATTAGAAATTCTATAGATATTTTATAGACATTGCTAATAAATGTGTTTGTTTCAAAAAGTAAACTGCGATTTCAGGGATGTTTACTCCCATTTGTTGCAAACACATTTGATGAATATATTATAATTGCCACCATGACTATAAGTCATGTCATAAAAAGATTGTTTATCCTCTTCAAGTGAATTATAGATTTTTCATTTTAAATACACTCTGCACTCTGAAAATTCTGGTGACATAGTTGTGACCAAATAGTCAATAGGTCTCACTGTTTTGCAGGTGAGGAAGATGATGAGAGAAAAATGTGTACTTAAAAAATGAAATAAGATGTGATGGTTAAGTTTATTTGTTAATTTGACTGGGCCATAGGATGCCCAGATATCTGGTTAAGCATTATTCTGCATGTGTCACTGAGAGTGTTTCCAGAAGAGAATAGCATTGAATTTGTGGACTGAGTAAAGCGTTAGCCCTCTCCGTTGTAGATAGGTATCATCCAACCCATTGAGAGCCTGAATAGAACAAAAGGGCAGAGGGAGGTTGTATTCTTTCTCTGCCTGACTGCTCGAGCTGTGGCATCCCTCCTCTCCTGCACTTGAACTAGGACTTACATCATTAGTGCCCTTGGTTCTCAGGCCTTTGGACTCAGACTGGAAATTATACCGGTGATTTTCCTGAGTCTCCAACTTACAGACAGCAGATGATGGGAATTCTCAGCTTCCACAATCCCATGAGCCAATTCCTTATAATAAATCTCACTTATATGATATCATCTATTTGAAATATATCATACATAATGACATTTATTTATTTTATTTCTCACCGTGTACACCATGTGTGTGCATGTTTGCATGTGTCGTGTCTGTGAAGGTATAACTCCTGTTGGTTCTGTTTCTCTGGAGAATCTTTACTAACACATAGACTATTAATGGACACATTCTTAAATAAAGGACTAAATTAAATTCTGGCTTAGTAGCTTTAACATTCATCAACCAGTAAGGTTCAGAACCAACAAGTGTTGGTTAAATGCCTTTCTAAAACAAATAAAATGAAAATGTGGCAGGAAAGCCATGTTTTACTTCACAGCTGTTTTGTTGTTTGCTTACTCTATCAAGGGAGTTTTTAAAATTATTGTTTGGGATAGCAAGTGCTCATTTGTGCACATCTCTAACCTTAATTTTCTGATTTTCTCAGGGATGAGTGGATCTAGTTCAGAATATCTGTGAACACAGAGGGAGTGGAAACTTCACTTTCAACATCATCAGCCAACTTCCCTCCCATTACAGTTCTATCATAAGATCAAGGTCATGTGAGAAAACCAGCAGGTGTGATTCTTTCTCTCTGATCAACTCACTTTGTTTTTCAATTTTTATGCTCTCTTGAGCACTGTATAATTAACTTTTATAATGGCTCTAAAACTACTAGGTAAACATATTTAACAAGCTTCTATCCATATTGATAGAGAGGAAATATATTAACTATCAGATATCAGAGAGGAAATACATTAGCTATCCTGGGATATACACCAATACTAATGGGATATTGGTAGAAGTATCAATCAACTGCACTGCAGGTTCTAAGCCAACTTTGGCTACCCTCTTCTTTGAAAGAAATGATGGTAGTGATGAAAAAGCAGCAAGCTGCTGCAGGCATTCCTGAGAAATTCAAAGGACTTCTTGTACTCTGCAAAGACCGTGACACAAGGTGGCCGTGACCCCAAGTCTCATGCTCCTGCTGAAAGTGGAAGCAGGATACAAACAAACCAAACACTTGGTAAGATTTACTGAACACCTGCTACGTGCCAGAACTAGTGTAGGCATGTTCCAGGCAATTGATGCAGGACTCTCCAATAGCTTCCCATCTCACTCAAAGTAAAGGCAGAAGACATTACAGGGACCTAGAAGGACTGCCCATGATCTTTCCTCCTCCTCACTCCACTCTGGCCACAATGGTGTTCTTTCTGTCCTCCAATTCACCGTGCATATTCTCTCCTCAAAACCTTGTCTCATGCTGTTCTCTCCTATCTGGGAAGCTCCTATCTCAAATACATGCATGGCTTGACCTCTTCTTCCAGCCAACCTTTATGCAAACCCAGCCTCCTCAGAGAGGTCTTCCTGAGCCACGTTTCCAAAGTTAAAACACCCCTATGCAGTTTCTAATCTGTTTCTCTGCTTTATTTCCTTCCTTAACACTTGTCATTCTCTTACATAGTATATATCTCACCCATTATAATCTATCTCTTTAATTCTACTACAAAATTTAGGTAAGTGGGACTTTGGGGTTTTGTTTTGTTCACTGCTAAATCCTCAAAAAAAGAGCCTTGCATGTAATGGCCATTCAATAAATATTTTTGCATTAATTGACTAATAACATTTTTTACAAGGTTGGTATTATTTCTTCATTCCACTGAAGAAAAGAGGCCCAGAAATTAATTTACATAAGTTTGTAAAACAAGTAAGTGGCAAAGCCCCATGTTATCTCCAGATTTATAGTCTAGGACTTAATCTTCTCTGCCACAGGGCGGCAGCTACCTAGAAAGCACAGCCCCAAGTCAAGGTGGGGTAAGGTAAAGAAAAATGTTAGAAATGGACATTGGGGGCAACATCCATGTCCTAATGAGCAGGATGGGGGCGCTTAGTGGAACAGGCATTATATGATGTGATGCATAACTCATGAAGCTCCTGGCCTTAGACTAAGATCCTGTGCATGTTGGCAAGGGACTGCAAGTGGCTTCAGGTTGCTATCTTATCCATTAAAAACATTTTAAAGATTATAAATATCCCCTTCTCTAACTGATTAGTAAGTATCTACAATCTAGGATTTTCCCCTGGCAAAGGCTGTGCTTCTCATCTACTTTGTGTAGTATGAATCCCACTGGGACATGAAATGAAGGTTTGAGTGGCATAGAGGTTGCATACAAATTCTTTTAGTTTCATCCCAGTGGAGGAGCTCCATGTTGCAGAATAGAGAAAAGAGAAAGCTTAAATGAACAAAGCATTCATCTCATACGAATGGCAAAGTATTTTAATTTAATGTTTTTCTTGACCCCACACAACAGATTCATGTGGACACTAATCAGGTTTTAGTCAGTCTTGCTGTGGATCTAATACGTCATAGAGTAGCACCCCACTCAAATGGGAAAACCAACATTTTTTAGCAAATCAAGCTTCTTTGGCATAACAGAACCAACATGCTTGTGCTATTCCCTAAACAACTTTCCCTGGTTCATAATTTGCAGGTTCTGTGATTCAAGACTCTTTTACTTGAAAGTGGTAGAAACTTGATGCAACTAGCTTGAGCAAAGAGGAATTTATTAGAAATCTGAACATGTAAAAATAAAAAGGCCTAAGTACAGCTAGATCTTAGTTACAACTGAAAACAGGAATTTGTAATCTCTGGAACTCTCTGTCTCCTATCTGTGCTTCTCTCTACCTGGGTATGTTGTTCCCTCTGACCAGCTTCTTCCACATGTTAAAAATATGGCCACCAGCTGCTTCTAAACTTTATTTTATTTATTTATTTTTAATTATTATACTTTAAATTCTGGGATAACTGTGCAGAACATGCAGGTTTGTTACATAGGTATATATGTCCCATGGGTGGTTTGCTGCAACCATCAACCCATAATCTGCATTAGGTATTTCTCCTAATGCTATCTATCCCTCCCCTAGCATCCCACCCCCAGACAGGCCCCAGTGTGTGATGTTTCCCTCCCTGTGTCCATGTGTTCTCATTGTTCAGCTCCCACTTATGAGTGAGAACATGAGGTGTTTGGTTTTCTGTTCCTGTGTTCATTTGCTGAGAATCATCCATGCCCCCACAAAGGACATGAACTCATTCTTTTTTATGGCTGCATAATATTCCATGGTGTATATGCATCACATTTTCTTTATCCAGTCTATCATGGATGTGCATTTGGCTTGGTTCCAAGTCTTTGCTATTGTGATTAGTGCTGCAATAAACAAACGTGTGCATGTGTCTTTATAGAAGAATGATTTATAATCCTTTGGGTATATATTCAGTAATGGAATTGCTAGGTGAAATGGTATTTCTGGTTTTAGATCCTTAAGAAATCATCACACTGTCTTCCACAATGGTTGAACTAATTTACACTCCCACCAACAGCATAAAAGTGTTCCTATTTCTCCATATCCTCTCCAGCATCTGTTGTTTTCTGACTTTTTAATGATTGCCATTCTAACTGGCATGAGAGGGTATTTCACTGTGGTTTTGATTTGCATTTCTCTAATGACCAGTAGTGATGAGCTTTTTTCCATATGTTTGTTGGCCACATAAATGTCTTCTTTTGAGAAGTGTCTGTTCATATCATTTTCCCCACTTTTTGATGGGGTTGTTTTTTTCTTGTACATTTGTTGAAGTTCCTTATAGATTCTGGATATTAGCCCTTTGTCAGATAGATAGATTCCAAAAATTTTCTCCCATTCTGTAAGTTGCCTGTTCACTCTGATGATAGTTTCTTTTGCTGTGCAAAAGCTCTTTAGTTTAATTAGATACAATTTGCCAGTTTTGACTTTTGTTGCCATTGCTTTTGGTGTTTTAGTCATGACTTCTTTGCCCATGCCTATGTCCTGAATGGTATTGCCTAGGTTTTCTTCTAAGATTTTTATGACTTTAGGTCTTACGTTTATGTTTTTAATCCAGCTTGAGTTAATTTTAGTGTAAGGTATCAGGAAGGGGTCCAGTTTCAGTTTTCTGGATATGGCTAGCCAGTTTTCCCAACACCATTTATTAAATAGGGAATCCTTTCCTCATTGCTTGTTTTTGTCAGGTTTGTCAAAGATCAGATGGTTGTAGATGTATGGTGTTGTGAAGCCTCTGTTCTGTTCCATTAGTTTATACATCTGTTTTGGTACCAGTGCCATGGTGATTTGGTTATTGTACCCTTGTGGTATAGTTTGAAGTCAGGTAGCATGATGCCTCCAGCTTCATTCTTTTTTCTTAGGAATTGTCTTGGTTATACAGGCTCTTTATTGGTTCCAAATAAAATTTAAAGTAGTTTTTTCTAATTCTATGAAGAATATCAGTGTTAGCTAGATGGGGATAGCATTGAATCTATAAATTACTTTGGGCAATATGCCCATTTTCACAATATTGGTTCTTCCTATCCATGAGCATGGAATGTTTTTCCATTTGTTTGTGTCTTCACTTATTTCCTTGAGCAATGGTTTGTAGTTCTGCTTGAAGAGATCCTTCACATCCCTTGTAAGTTGTATTCATAGGCATTTTATTCTCTTTTCAGCAATTGTGAATGGGAGTTCACCCATAATTTGGATCTCTGTCTATTATTGGTGTACAGGAATGCTTGTGGTATTTGCACATTGATTTTGCATCCTGAGACTTTGCTGATGTTGCTTATCAGCTTAAGGAGATTTTGTGCTTAGATGATGGGGTTTTCTATGTATTCAATCATGTCATCTGCAAACAGAGACAATTTGACTTCTTCTCTTCCAGTTTGAAACCCTTTATTTCCTTCTCTTGCCTGATTGTCCTGGCCAGAACTTCCAATACTATGTTGAATAGGAGTGGTAAGAGAGGGCATCCTTGTCTTGTGCCGGCTTTTGAAGGGAACGCTTCCAGCTTTTGCCTATTCAGTATGATATTGTCTGTGGATTTGTCATAAATAGCTCTTATTATTTTGAGATACAGTCCATCAATACCCAGTTTATTGAGAATTTTTAGCACGAAGTGCTGTTGAATTTTATCAAAGGCTTTTTCTGCATCTATTGAGATTCATGTGGTTTTTGTTGTTGGTTCTGTTTATGTGATGGATTACATTTATTGATTTGCATATGTTGAACCAGCCTTGCATCCCAGGGATGAAGCCAATTTCATCGTGGTGGATGAGCTTTCTGATGTGCTCCTGGATTTGGTTTGCCAGTATTTTATTGAGGATTTTCACATCAATGTTCATCAGGGATATTGGCTTGAAATTTTCTTTTTTGTTGTATCTCTGCCAGGTTTTAGTATCAGGATGATGCTGGCCTTATAAAATGAGTTGAGAGGATTCTCTCTTTTTCTATTGTTTGGAATACTTTCAGAAGGAATGGTACTAGTTCCTCTTTGTATCTCTGTAAGAATTCGGCTGTGAATCCATCTGGTCCTGGGCTTTTTTTCCCTTGGTAGGCTATTAATTCCTGCCTCAATTTCAGAACTTGTTATTGGTCTATTCAGGGACTTCTTCTGGGCTTAGTCTTGGGAAGGTGTGTGTGTCCAGGAATTTATCCATTTCTTCTAGATTTTCTTTTTTTTTAATTATAATTATACTTTAAGTTCTGGGGTACATGTGCAGATTGTGCAGGTTTGTTACATAGGTATACATGTGCCATGGTGGTTTGCTGCATCCATTCTCCCTTCATCTGCATTAGGTATTTCTCCTAATGTTATCCCTCCCCAGTCCTCCAACCCCCTGCTATCCTTCCCCTGGCCCTCCCACCACCAATTTTCTAGTTTATTTGCATAGAGGTGTTTATAGTATTCTCTGACTGTAATTTGTATTTTTTGTGGGATCAGTGGTGATATCCCCTTTATCATTCTGTGTTCTGTCTATTTGATTCTTCTATCTTTTCTTCTTTATTAGTCTGGCTAGTGGTCTATTTTGTTAATCTTTCAGAAAAAAATAGCTCCCGGATTCATTGATTTTTTTTGAAGGATTTTTTTTGTATCTCTGTCTTCTCTGATCTTAGCTATCTCTTGTCTTCTGCTAGCTTTTGAATTTCTTTGCTCTTGCTTCACTAGTTCTTTTAATTGTGTTGTTAGGGTGTCAATTTTAGATCTTTCCCGCTTTCTCCTGTGGGTAATTAGTGCTATAAATGTCCCTCTAAAAACTGCTTTAGCTGTGTCCCAGAGGTTCTAGTACATTGTGTCTTTGTTCTTATTGGCTTCAAAGAACTTATTTATATTTGCCTTAATTTTGTTATTTATCCAGTAGTCATTCAGGAGCAGGTTGTTCTGTATCCATGTAGTTGTGCAGTTTTGAGTGAGTTTCTTAATCCTGAGTTCTAATTTGATTCCACTGTGGTCTGAGAGACTGTTTGTTATGATTTCCATTCTTATGCATTTGCTGAGGAATGTTTTATTTCCAATTATGTGGTCAATTTTAGAACAAGCGGGATGTGGTGCTGAGAAGAATATATATTCTGTTGATTTGGGGCAGAGAGTTCTGTAGATGTCTATTAGGTTTGCTTGGTCCAGAGCTGAGTTCAAGCCCTGAATATTCTTGTTAATTTTTGGTTTTGTTGATCTGTCTAATACTGACAGCGGAGTGTGAAAGCCTCCCACTATTATTATGTGGGAGTCTGAGCCTCTTTGTAGGTCTCTACGAACTTGCTTTATGAATCTGGGTGCTCCTGTATTGGGCGCATATATATTTATGATAGCTCTTCTCGTTGCAGTGATCCCTTTACCATTATGTAATGCCCTTCTTTGTCTTTTCTTTTTATCTTTGTTGGTTTAAAGTATGTTTTATCAAACTAGGATTGCACGACCCCTCAACCTTTTTTTTTTCTTTCTTTTTTTTTTTTTTTTTTTTTGCTTTACATTTGCTTGGTAAATATTTCACCATCCCTTTATTTTGATCTTATGTGTGTCTTTGCACATGAGATGGATCTCCCGAATACAGCACACACCAAAGGGTCTTGACTCTTTATCCAATTTGGCAGTCTGTCTTTTAATTGGGGCATTTAGCCCATTTACATTTAAAGTTAATATTGTTATGTATGAATGTGATCCTGTTATGGTAATGCTAGCTGATTATTTTGCCAGTTAGTTGATGCAGTTTCTTCATAGTGTTGATGGTCTTCACAATTTGGTATGTTTTTGCAGTGGCTAGTACCAGTTTTTCCTTTCCATATTAAGTGCTTCCTTCGGGAGCTCTTGTAAGGCAGGCCTGGTGGTGACAAAATCTCTCAGCATTTGCTCGTCTGTAAAGGATTTCATTTCTTCTTTGCTTATGAAGCTTAGTTTGGATGGATATGAAATTCTGGGTTGAAAATTATTTTCTTTAAGAATATTGAATCTTGGCCCCCACTCTCTTCTGGCTTGTAGGGTTTCTGCAGAGACATTCACTATTACTCTGATAGCCTTCCCTTTGTGGGTAACCTGACCTTTCCCTCTAGCTGTCCTTAATATATTTTCTTTCATTTCAACCTTGGTGAACCTGACAATCATGTGTCTTGAGGTTGCTCTTTTTGAGGAGTATCTATAGCCTGAAGAGTGTTTTCCAACTTGGTTCCATTCACCCCATCACTCTCAGGTACATCAATCAAACATAGGTTTGGTCTTTTCACATAGTCCCATATTTCTTGAAGGCTGTTTGTTCCTTTTCATTCTTTTTTCTCTAATCTTGTCTTCATGCTTCATTTCATTAAGTTGATCTTCAATCTCTGATATCCTTTCTTCTGCTTGATCAATTTGGCTATTGATACCTGTCTATGCTTCACAAAGTTCTCGTGCTGTGTTTTTCAGCTCCAGCAGGTCATTTATGTTCTTCTCTAAACTGGTTATTCTAGTTAGCAATTATTCTAACCTTTTTTTCAAGGCTCTTAGCTTCCTTGCTTTGGAAGTGAGGAGAAGATGCTCCTTTAGTTCGGAGGAGTTTGTTATTACCCACTTTCTGAAGCCTACTTCTGTCAATTTGTCAAATTCATACTCAGTTAAGTTTTGTTCTTTTGCTGGTGAAGAGTTGTGATTTTTTGGAGGAGAAGAAGTGTTTTGGTTTTTGGAATTTTCAGGCTTTTTGTGCTGTTTTTTCCTCATCTTTGTGGATTTATTTACCTTTGGTCTTTGAAGAAAATATTTGATCCTGGTTACCTTCGGATGGAGTTTTTGTGTGAACATTTTTTGTTGATATCATTGCTATTCTTTTCTGTTCATTAGTTTTCCTTCTAAAACATAGTCAGGCCTCTATGCTGCAGGTCTGCTGGAGTTTGCTGGAGGTCCACTCCAGACCCTGTTTGCCTGGGTATCACCAGCAGAGGTTGCAGAACAGCAAAGATTACTGTCTGTTCCTTCCTCTGGAAGCTTCCTCCCAGAGGGACACCCACCAGATGCCAGCCAGAGCTCTACTTTTTGATGTGTCTGTTGACCCCTGCTGGGAGGTGTCTCCCAGTCAGGAGGCATGGGGGTCAGGGACCCACTTGAGGGGGCAGTCTGTCCCTTAGCAGAGCTCAAGTGCTGTGCTGGGAGATGCACTGCTCTCTTTAGAGTCATCAGGCAGGAACATTTAAGTTCCTGAAGCTGTGCTCAGAGCCAGCCCTTCCCCCAGGTGCTTTGTCTCAGGGAGATGGGAGTTTTATCTTAAGTCCCTGACTGGGACTGCTGCCTTTCTTTCACAGATGCCCTTCCCAGAGAGGAGGAATCTAGAGAGGTAGTCTGGCTACAGCAGTCCTGCCAAGCTGTGGTAAGCCCTGCCCAGTTCAAACTTCCTGGTAGGTTTGTTTATACTGTGAGAGGAAAACTGCCTACTCAAGTCTCACTAATGGTGGATGCCCCTCCCCCCACCTAGTTTCAGTGTCCCAGATTGACTTCAGACTGCTGTGCTGTGCTGGCAGCGAGAATTTCAAGCCAGTGGATCTTAGCTTGCTGGGCTCCATGGGGGTGGGATCTGCTGAGATAGACCACTTGGCTCCCTGGCTTCATCCCCTTTCCAGGGGAGTGAATGGTTCTCTCTTACTGGCATTCCAGGTGCCACTGGGGTGTGAAAAGAAAAATCTTGCAGGTAACTTGGTGTCTATCCAAATGGCCACCCAGTTTTATGCTTGAAACCCAGGGCCCTTGTGGTGCAGGCACCTGAGGGAATCTCCTGGTCTGTGGCTTGTGACGACCATAGGAAAAGTGTAGTTATCTGGTCCCGTATGCGCTGTTCCTCATGTCATGATCCCCCATGGCTTCCCTTGACCCCTTGTGCTTTCCGGGTGAGGTTACACCCCACCCTGCTTTGGCTCACCCTCCATGTGCTGCACCTACTGTATAACCAGTCCCAGTGAGATGAGCCAGGTACCTCAGTTGAAAATGCAGAAATCACTGGCCTTCTGCATTGATCTCGCTGGGAGCTACAGACCAGAGCTCTTCCTGTTTGGTCATCTTGCCAGCCACTCCCATCTCTGCTTCTATATTTTGTATCTCATAGCTTGGCCATCGTCTGGGGACTCTATCTCTTTCCGCTGCTTCAGTTTGTAAAACTTCAGGGAAGGATTCCGATTGGGCTGATTTGAAAGCCCACAGTTGGATCCTAATCCTCTGTGGCCAGATTGGAGTCAACAATGAAATGGACACTCCATTCAAATTCCACAACTGGAGTGTGTAAAAGAACATTTCCTAGAAGAAGGGGTAGTGCTGTTACCACAGACCTCAAGAGCCGGAAGAGAGGCAGGGATGGCGGCTGAATAACCAAACAAGGGATGTTTCCCTCACAGGCCTGCTTTTCAGGACCCCAGCATGTACCATGCAACCTATCCTGTTAAACTTTCCCTCCAAATATTTTCCAGTCCACTAAACTACTTGTCTTAGTCCATTTTGGCTGCCATAACAAAATATCTTAGATTCATAATTTATAAAGAAAAGAAATGCATTGCTCACAGCTTTAGAGACTGAGAAGTCCAAAATCAAGATGCCAGCAGATTCAGTGTCTGGTAAGGGTTTTCTCTCTGCTTCAAACATGGCACCCTCACATATTAGAGAACAGCAAGAGAGCTCCTTCCAGCCTCTTTGATAATGGCATCAATCCCATTCACAAAGGTAGAGTCCCCATGACCTAATTGCCTCCCAAAGGCCCCACCTCTTACACTATCCCATTGGAGATTACATTTTAAATGTATGAATTTGAGGGAGACAAAGATTCAGACCATAGCACTATCTTTCTATTAAAG
This sequence comes from Cacajao melanocephalus, assembly GCA_963573385.1. NCBI lineage: Eukaryota > Metazoa > Chordata > Mammalia > Primates > Pitheciidae > Cacajao > Cacajao melanocephalus. Next base: position 58,953 of record CAUYLG010032567.1, on the reverse strand, counting down.
CACCAAAAAATATACCATCAGAGACCAAGACATAAATAGACAATTTCCATCCATAAATTAAATGAGTTCCTTTGAAGGCTTCGCACAGCTGATATTTAGATACATCAATTTTACTTGAACCCTTTTAGTCCATTTTCATCAACCCTCAGCAGAAGTTAACCGAAATGTAGTATTCGTGACTGAGTCTAAAGTTCTTACTGAAACAAGCTTTTTATGTAATCATTTCACTGGGATGTCTATCCATGATACTTTCTTGTGCTCTCTGCTCCCCTATGTACACTAAAACAGACATTGTAAGTCTTCCGTCATCTCACAGTATAGGGTCCCAGTGCCTTTGGTTCATGCATTTGTTTTTTTGGTGTACGTGCTATAGCCTGATAGTCAGTGGTATTCCATCTAATGATCATCACACCTTTGGAAAATCATGAACTTGTAATAATTGGCCCTAGCCTTAACATCACTTTCCTTTGTGATTTATGTGGACAATATGTGTTCCAGGAAAAAGTAAAAGACATACAAAATTATATCTATATTTTGCCAGAAATAAGTCACAAAGTAAACTACAATCACACACACTTACACACACTTACACAGACTCTCATATGCACACAGAGACACACACTTATCTCTCTCTGTGCTTCACAATAACTGCATTAAAGACATTCAGATTATCTTAGAAGAAAATAATTTTTTCTAAACAGAAGCTTTAAGAAAGTTTTACTGATTTTTTTTAACAAGGGATCTATAAACATGCTCAGCTTCTAATAAAGCTAGTGTTGATTCTATTCAACAACATGATTTACTTCATCTCAGTACATATGAGAAAAATCAGAGTCCAATGATAGATACAGATTTATAAAAGATGGTATAGCACAGCAACAGAAAAATTGCACTTGCTGTACTACAAATGACTGCTCTTCAAAATACAGTAACTTTTCTAGTAATAGCCACAGAACAAAGCAAACAAATTCCATCTGTTAACCAATACCCAAAGAGTGCATTCCATTTTCATGTCAACCACAGAACTCCCTCTATTAAACAGAGACACAGCCATGGTCATTGGCGAGTGCATCATTGTGGATCAGTTTCATTATTTGTAGTTCATTGGCCTCCAGTGGTGACACATTTGCTAGGAACCATACAAAGGAAAGTCTGACACGATTCCCACACCCTGGGCTTACGATCAGGAAGAAACAGCTTGGAAATATTCAGCAAGACCAAAAATAGGGGTAAAGAGATGGCATAGAGGGTAGAGAAATTCAAAAAGGAAATTTAAGCCATGGAGAGAAAGAGCATTGAAATCCGAATTCCTCTTCAGAGTTAAATTCATTATCCAATATTAGAAAGGAGTTCAAATGCTTGAGGAAATATAATATTCCAGTGGACCAGAAGGAAAAGGTGGAAATTTAAGAAAAGGTAAATTCCTTCACATCAGAGGCAGTAGTTTATTCCCCATAGTCTTTAACCAAAGAATAGCAACACGAAACACACAGTAGGCTTGCAATAATTGTCAAATAAAAGGATTAGTAAAACCACTCTTTAGAGCTGCATTGCTTAAAGATTTTTCTAAAGCACATTGTGCCAGTTTAGTGGTCTGTAGACAAAGGACTTTGTGGTCAAGTAAGTTCACTAGTGCTGTCCAATGTCACTTACAAGGGGCATGAGGCCCATGGGCATATTAAAGCCCCAGAGAAATCCACCAGTAGAGGAAGTTTTAAAATTTATTTACCCTGTTTCTCTCAACTCATATGACCTCAGAAGCTTTCTGGAGTTTGTGTGTGTGTGTGTGTGTTTTGTTTTTCATTTATCACCTGTTGGCAACCTAAGACTATTCTAAGGCCCAGACTTTGAGAAATACTGCCTTTAAAAGCCTTGAAAAGCAAGGGCAGAGAATATAAAAAATGTTTTTTTAAAAAAGACTGTTAGCGTCAAGAGGTCAAAGACTCTGTTTGACTTGCTGGTTGTATCTCCAGAGCCTAAAATAATAGCTAGACAAAAAAGTGATCAGTAAATATTTGGTGAGTGAATGAATGGAGGGAGAAGGAGAAAAGGTTAGGATAATTGGTTAACCTAACGGATCCTGGTTCTGCTAGCCAACATAAGGGAGGTAATTACTCCAGTAATTGAGAGGTTGAGGTTGTGGCAACTGTAGAAAATCTAGATGGAAATTTCCAGTGGGATGGATGGCTCTGAAACCAAACTCAAGATCTGAGACAAAGCTAATCAATTCAGATTATTATCTGCCTTAGTCCAGTTGGGATGCTATAAAAAATATATTGACAGGGTGGTTTAAGCAACAAACATGTATTTCTCATAGCTCTGGAGGCTGCAGGGTGCTGGTATGGTTGAGTTCTGATGAGGGCCTGCTTCCTGGTTCATAGATGGTCCTCACATGGTGCCCTCAGATGGTAGAGAGAAGAGAGCTATCTGCAGTCTCTTTTATAAGGGTACTAATCCCATTGATGAAGGCTTAGCCCTTGTGACCTAATCACCCCCAAAGGCTCCATCTCCTAATACCATCATACTGGAGATTAGGTTTCAACATATGAGTTCTGAAGGGACACAAATATTCAGCCTTTAGCAGTGTCTAAACCTTTAAAATAGAAAAGAAAAATCAATCAAGGATATATGCCTGAAAAAAACAGTTAGTTGCCAAAAAGTAGTTAATGTCATTGGAAGTGGCTTATCCACTGTCCTCCCACATACTTCCCCACTGTTGCTCTTTGTCTTGTTCTCCCCACCTGAGAAAATGGCATACAATCATCCTGCCCCACAGTGCAGAAACCTGAGGCATATCTTCCTTTACAAGGCCTCTCTTATCAACACTTAGTGACTCCAGACAGAAACCTTACTTCTGTTGGATGTTGAATGATTAGCACCAATACATGGAATAAATAATACCAATGACAATATTATTCTGTCTTTAGATAGCACTCTACAGCACATTTTCAAAGATACTATCTCTAATTCTGAGAAGAGCCCTGTAACCTACATCACTGTCTTGCAGAGGAGAAAACTGAAAATACATAACTTTACTCAGTGCACACAACCAATGAGAAAGAGATCTAGTAATGGAAACAAGGAGACAGTGTGTTGTCTCTTTCGTAATTAATTAAAAGATACGCACTTAGCATTTATGTCCTAGAAACTCTAATCGAAGAAATGTAAGGCTTAACCATTTTCAAATTCTGGCTCCCTGAAAATATCAGCAAACTAACTTGAAGATAAGCAGAGCAGAGATTATTACTTATCACAGTAAGGCAGAACTCTCGCTTTATTTGGCCTTAGCAGCACATTGGAGAGGGCAGGTGAAGTTGGGATATTTATAAGGTTTTGGAGTCTAGACACTAAGACATTTTTCAGTGTTAGGACTTAACTGGGATTGAGTAAAGATAATGCTACAATAGTCTAGGATCAATGGACAAAGTAATGAAAAAGCTTTGATGCACAAGAAGAGTCAGGGAGTAAACAGTCCCTTGAAGCTATGTATTCTGCAATGCTCATTTAAGTGGATTTTTGCAGAATGGCCACGGTATAAACAATAAAATTATTTTCATCTCCCTGGAATAGTAGTCATGTTGATGAAAACAGTGGAAATGTAAAATTAGTAAAGACAAATAATACAATCATGTTACTACAGACAAGTTACGTGGGTATAAACGATTTTAGTTCTCACCACCAAAGTGGTATTGTATGGAAGAAAGAACAGTAATCCAGACCTAGATTTGAAAAACCACTTCCCACATATTATCTTTGTAAGCTTGGCCAAGTTACTTAACCTCTCCGAATACCATCACACAATGCAATTTGATTTGAAATGCTTTGTAAAAAATAATAATATTATTATTATTATTGATCCATTGCACTCTAAGAAAGAAAGAAAATAACCTAAATCAGGAGTATTTTGAAGTGACAGTGGAATACAGAGGTGAATCTAATCTCACACTCTGGTGATGAAAACATGATAAAGGAAAATATCTTTATCAGTAAGCTAAAATTTTCTAGGATCCATGCCTTCACATTTCTCCCCTTTGAGTGTCATTTTTTTTTTTTGATGGAATGAGATGACAAAGAATCTTGTAACTACATCCAAGGGAAGGAAAGAAAGAATGAGGCAATTCATCACAACTTGTTAATAAACAAATTTTACCCTGCTTAGCAAGAGTATATTTTAAATCAAATATTTGAGCTAATTATAATCATACTAAGCTCCACTTAAGTTCTGCTAGTGTGCTGACCCCTTACCCTGTTGAACGTCAGCTAGTGCCAGGTCTAAAAGCAGGTATACAAACACTACCTCCTTTAAAGTATTCACTGAGCTAGAACAAAACTCCCTTATACAGAAGTACTGTTTTTCTTATTGCTTTCAAATATGTAAAATACAAGACAGATCAAATATTGATTCCATGATCCCCAATTGAAAGATGAGACGCCAAGAAATATAAAAGACTAACTCAATGAAAATGATGCAAGAAAATGAATGAGAACATATTTCTTTTTGGAGTGACAAAACACAATAAGATGTTAAGGAAGCTGGTTGTTCAATCATTGAAATGGTATAACTTGTTACCCAAAATAATTTGAACCAAAAAATCCTGTCATCCTTTGGAGAAGGAATAAAGGCAATATACAAAGTGGTTTTGCACTGTGTAGCAGCCTATCCCCAGATCTGAATTGGAAAAAGAGACTTTAGAAAATAAAAGCTCTGTTACCATTGACCAAACTGAAAGGTTAGACACCAAAACTCATTGTATTGACTTTGACAAAATTCACATACTTTGTTATGACAATAAATTCGTTAAAATGAAAACTGAAATTGGAATTGAAATAGTGCAGACACCAAAAACCAAAAAACATTACAGACGCTAGGACCCAAACTTCTCCCTAGAGGAGGCAGAATTGAAAATCGCTGTAATGAAACATGAGAGATGAAGTTTGGGAATACATCGGAGAAGATTTCTTAATTTAAAAGACGATTTAGTGTAATAAAAATACCAATTTCTTGGAAGAAGATACTTCCTGGCTAACCAAAACGTGGTGTTCATGGTAATCAAATGTTAATTAGAATTAAGGAGTAAGAGATAAACATTCGAAAAAAATGTATTTTAATTAAGTCAAGCAAAGTTTCAAGGGACTTGAGAGTGTTAACTTATTTCCCACACTCTGCGGTTTAAAAATATTGTAATCACTTTCTACTCATGAAATTATTAGGTTGGTGCAGTAACTGCAGTAATTGGCAAAAGCTGCAATTACTTTTGCACCAACATACTACACTGTGCATGGCCAGTCCTATAGTAGCAAAATTGCTGCCCACTCATGTGATCTGATTTGAAGAAATATCAAAACCCACCAGCCAAAATATAGCTCTGCCAGTCTGCCATTGCCTTATTCTCCTTTTCTCTTTGACCTGCAATTAACTCAATAAACTCATTGACTCTAAGTCTTTTGGAGGCACCTGAGATCATCTCATGTATGTAACTTCAGCAAAAGGGCTGAATGTAGAAACTGAGAAATATTCAAAGTAAGACCAGTTATCTGAGTGTGTAACTGTTCTTGTCTACAGTGGTTAACAACCTGAATATCTTATGTTTGGAAATGAAATGTTCCCTCCTTCTTCGTCCTTCCCATGTTACTCTCCCATATGCCAGCAATCTTTCCACTCCTTGATAACTGTCACACTCTCTCCTCTCTCTTCAAATCTCCAACACAGAACACGCTTCAGAACTTTTCTAGATTTTGAAATTGGCTGTGGTAAGATTCCAAAATAATGAGAAATATGATTCCAGACTTTCCTACTCTTGTAAATTTATGGAGAGCAATTTGACTACCACTGTTGTATCATCAGAAAATGGCAATGTTTTACAGTGTCCTGGAGAGGTGATTTGCAAGAACTTCTCCACTGTTATTTAGAAGGTATAGTCTTCACAGTGGTTTTACAAATGTTCCACTTTACTGGGCCTATGCTGAAATGGCTTGAATGTCCAACTCATCACCAGCTAACAACAGGGAACACAATGGTAGTCAAATAGAGATCTCAGACATCACTATAAACACACTGGAAAGCTCTGGTCACTTCTTAAGATGGCATTATAATATAATACATTCACTTCAACATAAGAACCATCTGAGAGTTGGTTGTGGCAAATAAATTGTAGAGACTCCCATGTTAGATAAACCTTTAAACTTTTAATTAAGGCAAAGTAACGATTATTTTAAATTGTCATTTCTCTAGCAAAGATTTTTAAATTAAACACAGGAACAAGAACACTATATATATAAGAAATCATAGAGGTGCCAAGGGAAACTATTTTCTCGGCAATTGAACATAAATTTATTCTGAAAATTCTATCTGTAGAAAGTAAAATTCTACCTGATATGGATAGCACAAATGAAATCCTGTGAATAGCTTTGTAAATTGTACACTTAGAAAAATGAAGGGGAAAGGCATGGAATTATTTCCTAGCAAGCTAAATGTATGAATGTCAGGAATAATGAGGATAGGAATAGAAATATGGTAAGTAAATATGTGCAATAAAGGTGCAAAAAATGTAGCTTTAGGTGAACCAAATCACTTGGTTATAAAACTGAATTCTTCTGTTAAGAAAAAGTTATCTCCTAAATTTGCAGCAATAAATTTAAGTAGCAAAAGAAAGTCAAAGTGAAAGTAACTAAATCCAGATCTTTGAAAAATGAAGGTAATCAAATTTCCAACAAAAAATGTTTACTATCTATTGATTATTCCCCATTTTAGGCACTTGGATAAAACAAAAAGGATACCATTTTAATGTACAGGTTACCAACTCTCAAGGGTCTTATCCAAGGGCATACTTAAAATCTTGGCTTTACTTATTTTCACCTTTATTTCTAATTTATTCTCAAACTGTTTTTTTCTTTTATAAAGAGAATAAATTTCTTAAAAAAAAAACCTACTGACAATGTTAGCTCAACATTTTAAATATCTCATCTCTAATACTTTTTATAGCTCACAGTAAATCAGTATGTATTATCCAACATACTCAAACTCATATTTTTTATGAAAACATTTGGGAAATGGTAGTGTAAGTCTCAAGGAACTGGCTTGGTAACACAATGTGTTTGGTTACCATGTGCATGTCATAACAGAAACAAAGTTTTCAATATACTTGACATTCCACAAAGCATATGAAATCTTTTTCCTTAGTTATGTCAGAAATGAAGATGTAGTAAGTGGCTCATTTAGCCCAGGATTAGGAGAACTTTTTTTTTTAATTGCAAGTTTTGAGATTTTACTTATTTTTTGGTATTCTCTTCATTGGATTGCAAGTCAGCAAAAAAGTAGGAAACTTAGAAGCAAACAGCAAAGTTAGCATTGAGAAACCAGTAGCCACTCACTCTGACTCTTGATAGATGAAGGGTCTTTATATAAAGCCATCTGCATACCTACTGCTGTGAAAGCAACCAATTAGAAGAAAAACGTAAACTAAGAGAAAACTCTCAATTGATGTTCTCATTCACATCAACTAGGGTGAAGGTCCATTAGGCAAATGAACTATTGTTTTTCTCTGTCTGTGGAAATAGCTTCCTAGGTACCAAAAGAGAAAGAGCCATGGAGCAACTGATGGGTTGTAGAGCTCATCGCAAGTGCAACCTCAGCTCAGACAGTGACTTCTCAGGCTTGCTGGATGAGCCTCACAGGACAGGGAAACCAATGACCTCAGAGAGTGAGTGGGAGCTTAGAAGCCGAAATACTGATCCTTAGCCCTTCACTCGAGGGATGCTGGAGCAATATCCAATTCAGATAGGAAACAATTCACCATATTAAGGTCATTTTTATAATAGACTGATAGAATCCATGAGAGAACGTTTGTGAGAAGCAGCGAAAAAAAAAAATCTTTTCGTAACTAACCAGGCGATATTGAAAGAAATACTACCCACAGCATTAGCAAGAGAAAAACAACACATAACCAGATCAGATGCAATCATGTAGTCAAATATTTATTACAGACACCTGACACGTAATAGATAATTAGTGAATATTAACTCTTTCTACACCAAGATAAAAAATATAGATAACTGAGAGTCGATACAAGATTAAGGACAGTTTTTTCAATGCTTATTTATTATCACTGTTCTATTCATCTAAATCTTACTTTTAAAATAAAATCTTGGAAGAAATATGTTTCCATCGTAACTTGTTCAGAGTTCAACTTGCATTGGATTAAAAACCCATTGCCAGCTATGGTGAAGAAGTTCTAGAAAATAAACCAGTTCTAGACAGATACTACTGAATATGAGACATACCAAATGCGACTCCAAATTATCATGGGTGGAACATTATGAAGGTGATCATTCATTTGCTCACTCATTTATTTAACAGGATACATTTATTGCATACTCATGGCTAAAGAGTAGAAAATAAAATATGTAAACATGGGGCACATAATGTGATAACATATGTAAAAATTCTTTCAAAAGTACAAAATGCCATAGAAATGCCAAAGTTGATGATGATGGTGGTGTAATCATATCCTTGAGGGAAAGGCAACAGAGTCTCTTGAAATAAAGGAAAAGCATGTCTGTCCATTAATTATATAAAAGGAATAATTTAGATTTCAAAATAGCTAGAGAATGATTTTTTAATAAGTCAATTTTTCTGTTTCAAATTAGTTAACATGGGATTATGGGGAATGCTTTGTTTGAATTAGACAATAGTTAAAAAGAAGGCCTTTCTTGGTATAGAGAAACATGATTACAATCATCTTATTGGACAGTTTTATAAATCACTCAAAAGAAACTTCAGATTGAAGTCTTCCTGTTTGCAGACAATGCTCAACTTCCAGGCATCTAAATAACAAGCTGGCTGGCATCAACTAGATTTCGAGAGATTGCGGCATGAAAATTGACAAAGGAGCTTAACTATCATGAATAAAAGAGGAAAATCATAAAACACTGGTTTTTGAGAGGATGGGCTCCAATGAAAAAACCGAAGAGAACCTGCTGTGACATTATTATTATTGTCTGTTTGTGCATGAATTTTGTTGCTGCTGTTCAGACTGTCCTCTCTTCAATTGAGTTATATATATTGTTGTTTTGACAGGTGTCAAAACATTTTAAGATGTTGTTGTTTTGCCATGGAAATGAAAGATTATTGTGAAGACAGAAAGATGTAAGAACAGTGGAGAACTAGGTTTGGTATTAGTGAAGCAAATATTTGTCACTGGAGGAAATAGTACAATTCCATATTTTCTTTGAAAGCAACTACAAAATGCATTTTGCAACATAAGAAAGGAAGGTGCTCACGAGTGACAGAGCTGTAATGCCTTGTTACTGAGCAATGTGCAAAATGCTGGCTTATCACACACCACATAATGTGACTGAGGACAGGAAACACTGCCAACCCTTTCAAATACAAGAAAGAAGTTTGAATGCAAAAATAGGCTAAAGAGGCCTAATTCTGCATTACTGGGTGTTATTGGCAAGACATTGAGTCATGATTTAATGGGCAGCTTTTTTTTCTTTCCTTGGAAAATAAGATTTTTTTCTTTTTATGGTAATAGTGTATTAAAGCTAATAAAATGCAGTTAGTCCATATTAGGGAAGGGGGAAGAGTGTGTAAAAAGTGTTGCATATATGAAGAGAAAAGGGCAAGCCAGATGGAGCCAAGGCCTCTGGGGATGAACCAACAAAGGGAGGGACATATATCCAGCCATGCAGGATCACATCAGAGCTGTATTTTCATGCTAAGAGCAATGAGAAGCCATGAGACGTTCCAGTAGGACCGTGGCGAGGGTTGCTGTGGGGACAGCAGACTTGCCGTTTTTAAAGCTCAGTCTGGCTGTGCTATGGAGAAATGGCCCCAAGTGGGTCCTGAATGAATGGTCCACACACTGGACAGAAGTCAGTCACAGGGCTTCAAGCCAGAGCTATATTAACAAGGACCTGCGAAGTGACAGACAGTGAGCAGACATTGTCATGAAAATATTTGAAAGTATTTTAATAGATATATGCAATATGGTTTTTAAACTTTTGTCTGGACCAGTTTAAGAGAACAGTCAATTCCCCTGACTGGGCAGCTAAATAAGTTCACACCCTCAGCTACCTCCCTTACGGGGTTCTCACACTCTGGGCCACAACACACCTGTCCTAATCACCCCAAGGCCAAATACCAGACAACCAGGAGCAGGCCCTGTGCCCAGAACCTGCTGAAAATATTCAAACCAGCCCATCCTAAACCTGTGTACCTTGCCTCACCCATCTCTTCCAACGAAAAACACAATAAAGCCCCTCACCCACATTTTCTCCTCACTCCTTCAGTCTTTTGACCAACGCGCTGTGGCCCTGCCTAAGATAGGGTGCTGTGTTAAAAATGTATGGATCTCATTTCTCTCCCTTGGTCTGCATTTGGCCTCACCATACTTCACCCAAAGTAATGTGGTTAAAACAGCATAACCCTGTTAAAATCTAAAAGGTGGCCAGGCACGATGGCTCACGTCTATAATCCCAGCACTTTGGGAGGCCGAGGTGGGTGGATCATGAGGTCAGGAGTTCTAGACAGTCGGGCCAATATGATAAACCCCTGTCTCTACGAAAAATACAAAAAATTAGCTGGGCGTGGTGGTGTGTGCCTGTAGTCCCAGCTGCTCGGGAGGCTGAGGCAGGAGAATTTCTTGAACCCGGGAGGCAGAGGTTGCAGTGAGCCCAGATTGTGCCACTGCGCGCCAGCCTGCGCAACAGCGCAAGATTCCATCTCAAGAAAAAAAATCTAAAAGATAAATATAAATTTAGTGAAATTTTAATTAACCAAATCATTAGATGATACAGGAAAAAGAACAGTTGAAATTTAAATGTTGCTCAAACATCTAGTCACTCAGAGACCAAACTTACTGAAAACTCATAAGACAGAGCGAACCAAAAAAAAAAAAAGTTACAATGTCCTTTCCTACCAAATTTGCAGACAAGTAGCAGAATTGTTTGATCTGATTTTTATTTCATTTTATTTCTCCTGTCCATCATCTGGCAGAGATGCTAAAGAACAATGAACAATTACATGTTCAAAAAGCAAGCAGAAAAGGAAGAATGAGAAATAAAAGGCCTGTTTAATCTTAAAATTAGATAAGTAATATTTGAATAATTGTGCTTTGACTAGAATAATAGCGTAGCTTCTGCTCATAACAGACCCTTGATAAATGTTTGCTTGAGTGAATAAAAGAACTGACAGGATTCTTTAATTGCAAAAAATGTCATTAAATTAATATTAATTATAAGATGAAAAGCTCATATAAAATATATAACTTGAAAATATGTTACATTCAAGAAAATAAGACATGTCCTTTGACATGTGTTTTTCTGTTGAGAATCCTAGAGTTGTGTTCACAGTTTAATCCAACTATCTTTACAGATCTACATATATGCATGTTCATATATTTGAATAGTTTTGCACATATTCAGTTTGAGACATAATTATTCAGTTTAATCATATGCAGAGTTTGAGGTATTTGATGAGTACAAATACAACAACAAGGCATAGAGCATAAAGCCTATATTTCTAAATCTGTTTGCAATTCTAAGAAATTCTAGTTAGTTCAAAAGAAATACTTTTGTTGACAGGGATCCAACTGGGGTTTAAGATATTATGACATAACACTCTTAACAGATAAAAGTAGAAAGAAAGAGATCAGAGCTAAACAAGAATTTCAGGATGAATTACACACCATCCTTCAGAATAATTTTTTTTTCTTACCTATGAAGAACCATCTCTAATGTGCAAAGCAAGAGACATATAGTTTAAGATTTTAAACTTGAGTTTCTGTACATGAGAGAAAATACAATTAAAAATGAAGTCTTCGTGTCTTGAAAGAAACTTAAAAATGCCACATTTAGCCAAATTTCGTTGATAAGTTTCTGGTAGCGGTTGGTACCTATTGTGTTTGTGCAAGCGGCACATATGACCGTAGCCACACCTCATAATAGAATCTGCTTTTACTTTCATCACAAAAGTTGATTATGCATACCTGTTAGCTGATATTCTGGGTGTCCATCTCTAGATAGCTCAGTTGCATGGATTAGGCTTTTAATAAGGGTCACATGGCAGGATTTATTTCTCTTATGCCATTTTGCCTTGCATTGGTCTTACCACAGACTACAGATATCCCATAAATTCATGTCTTCAGCCATAAGTAAGACTGGCTAAAGGGAGTGGATACCACTCTACTAACCAGTTACAAAAGCAGCTCAGAGTTTGTCCCTACTGACAATAATAAGGTCATGTAACCTGTGAAAACAGGCCTTGGCATATACTCTTGCCATTCCTCCCCCAAGCCCCTGCTCCAGAAACTTCTCAAAAGATAAATCACATCAAACCCTCCTTTAAATCTCAGACAGATTTCCTGTTGCTCTTCAGGTGAAACTATAGTTACCATGATCCCCAAGTCCCTGCATGTTATACTATCAGCCTCATTTTCTACCATTTCTTCCTGATTCCTTTTGCCCTTGACTCCCCTCCTTTCCTTTCCAATGCCTGCAGTCTCTCTAGGTGCACAGTTCAAGCTGTCAGTGGATTTACCATTCTGGGATCTGGAGTATGGCAGCCTTCTTATTACAGCTCCACTATCTCAGCCATAATAATCTCTCTTTGTTCCTTAAACACACAAAACCCTACTCTTTGCCTTTCAGTGTTCCTTCTCATCCACCTCAAAATCCAGAATACTACTTGCAGGTTAAAGCACTGTATCATATGAGTTTGATATTAGTTTCCCTGAGTAGTCCGTAACTTCATGCAAGTAGAGACAGTGTCAGCAGCCATCTCTGCTAAACATCCAAAAACAAGCAAAGTTCAAGGGATTTAATAGGAATTTAATAAATATTTGTTGAATGAATGAAAGAATGACAACAGTTTCTTTTATAAATAAGCACATCATAATTAAAGCCCTGTTTCTCCATGAGCCAGGTCTCCTTGGGTGTTATTTCAGGACACAGTTTTTAACGTGCAACAATGCCACAAAGGCCGCCTGCCTTTGTCTTCTTTAACCTCATTTCTCACCACTGCATATTTACCACTCACTCCCCCTTAACCTTAGCAGTTTTTCCTCCACTCTGGACGCTCATTTCATTTACCTGTTAATCCTTTCTCTGAACTTCACTGCCACTTTACTTCTGTATTAGTCTGTTTTCAACTGCTAATAAAGACATATTCAAGACTGGATAATTTATAAAGGAAAGAGGTTTAGTTGACTCACAGTTCCACATGGCCGGGGAGTCCTCACAATCAGGGCAGAAGGCAAATGAAGAGCGAAGTCAAGTCTTACATGGTGGCAGGTAGGAGGGCATGTGCAGAGGAACTCCCTTTTACAAACCATCAGTTCTCGTGAAACTTATTATTTTCAATTTTCGGTTTTGTGTTCCTGAACATAATCCTAACTAAAACAGATAAATTGGATGTAATCAATAAAAATTAAAACAAAATTAGAAAAAGTCCAAAACTATAAAATAATCATATATATTAATATGATAAAAGTTAAGAGACATGAAGATGAAGAAAATAATACAGAGACAAATTATAGTGTATGAAAACAGTTGAATGTAAAATAAAATGTTAAAGAAACTAAAATAAGATAACCAAAATGTAGTAGCTAAAGGCAATAGTCTAAGACAAATACACTGAGTAAACATTATTGAAACGAACCCAGACAACCAACAGGTATCGTATATCCCCTGCAAAGATTATTTTAAAAGGATCTTTGTTAATTGAGGTTTGCACACACATAACCTTCAAAGCAAAGTTATATAACTTCATGCAACTTGCGAGTAAACAGAGTTTTATTCGCCCTACAGAGGAAAGGCATCCCGCTGTCTATGAAGCAAGGGGATGTGATCAGAAGTAGAATTGTTCCAACCAAGAATATGTAAGTATAAAAAACATATCTCTAACCAACAGCAGTGGACTGAGGATAAGAGAAAAATTCCAGGCACACATTGGAAATTAATCTCACATTTTTTTCATGAATGCTAATGTTAATAGCTATAATTTTGTAATACAAGAAATAATCCCTGGAAAAAACTCAAATTTTGGCTTTTTATTTGTATGCAAAATAACACATTTGATAAAGGTCCCAGATCGCATGTTTTTTTAAGCCTTAATTGGTTTTGATGTTTGGGGCTTAAGATAATTTTAAGGAAGTAAAATTCAGCCTTTGAATGACTTCCCTTTCCGTGTTGAAGTCTATAGGTTTTAGGCAAAATTGCCTTTTCATGAGGGCAGGAAACCGATGGATCCTAAAACGGAACTTGAGCTGGCAGTGCTCAGAGCTGTCTGATGAACTTATCTGAGGGTTCAGGCTCCCCACTCAATAGTTCTGGCTTCCACCCCAAACCCTCCGTAGGATATGATGGACAACATTTCCAAAAATTCTGCATCTTTAAAAAAATGTCATTTTTTTCTCTAAATATCACAGGGATATAACACAAAGAAATATATATCAGTACATTTCACTGAGTAGCCTATTTCAAATAAAGATGATCATTTGTAGAAAAAAAGGCACAATAATTGCAGTATAATTACTCTCCTGTTTAAAACAGGGAAAACAATTTTCCCAGCAGTTCATTATTAAATGTGCATAGCCACACTAGTGGTTGAAAAAACAATTCTGAACATAAGAATTATTGTCCATCTTCCAGACTCTTTAATTCAACCTTTTATTTACATGATATTAATGATGCTGAAGGTGTGTTCAGTTCTTAAGAAGAAAAATAAAGCCATACAATAAAAACACCAATTTTCCTTATAGCTGCCCGAAGCCTTCATCCAGTGCCTGCAGCTCCAGCTCTTGCTGGTTTTGGTCGCTGCCTCTTCTTCCACATGGACGCCTCTACTACCCTGCCTCACCCAGGCCAGCTGGTCCCAGGTGCCAGTGTGCATCGTACCCCACTGAATTAGGCCATGATGATATGGAGTGACAGCCCCCTTCCACTGACACATCTGGACAGAGAAGCAGAGGACCCAGCTAGGTAGTCTGTGCATGTGAGGGGGTAGGATTAAATGACAGCATTAAGGGACCCCAAAAACACAGACAGGTAGCAGCTAGAGGTTAAACGGTCACTAGAAACTGTGAATTGGAAGTCAAAGTAGTATAATCCCCAAGATAAAAGGGAAGAGAAATGAAGCTGCTCCGAATGAAATGCTCAAGATCCAACAAATCTATTTCCTTGTCAGAATATAGATTAACATGTGTGTGCTGCCCAGGTGTGCACATGGGTGGGTCCAGTTTTAAGCAGTGATCTGTTCTTTGTAGGTAGCTTCCCTATTCTGTCTCTTAGCATTTAAAAAAGTGTGTGTTTGTTAACCACTTAAGATAAAATCTTTATAAAAACACTTTACACTTTGTTATCTTTTTCAACAAAGTGTGTTGAAATACAAGCCCTTCTCTTCTGAGGATGTGGGGTGATAGATAATAATACAGCTGGACTTCGGTCTCTAACAGGAACACAGCTGGGATCCCATTCATGCTTGCACCTGCCATACCCCGTGCTTGAGCCCATCCTGCCTTGCACCTTCCATCCCCTTCACTCCTGACTCCTCCACTCTGCCCTCTGGTTACCTGGACTCATGTCTGCTAGCTACACCATCATCCTGTGCCTGAATCTACGTCCTTGGCTCTGATGGTGATTTCCGGCCTGATATATGGAAACAACAATGTGATTTTGCCAGATTTGTCTCACTGTTGCTGAGCATTCACTCTTACCTCTGAGATTATTACTGTGTTCAAGACATAGCTCAGGAAATTTCAAAAGTTCCAGATGAGTCTGTCTATAAACTGTGGTAGTCCCAGTTTACAAAACCACCAATAACTGGGCTTTAAGAGAAGAAAAATCCCATGTTGTCTAAAAATGTTTTTCCAGTGGACTAAACAGACTCCTAAAAATTCCATCCTTAGGGACACTCCTCTAGGCCAACACATTGTCTTGTATCGGGTAATTAGACCAGGGGACCACCCACTGTCAGAGAACCAGGCTCTGAGGGACAGATGAATTTTGGTGGGAGGGCCAACCACTGGAAGAGAAAGGGCAGATTGAGGGAGAGCATTTGAAGATGAGCTTTAAGGGGCCATGGCAGGGCAAGGCTGGCAAACACTAGCATCAATAGGAGAAGGACCTCTTCTAGTTGCTGTGCACCTGTGCAGGGTTAGCCCTAGCTAGGAGGAGCAGGCACAGGGAGGGAACATCAAAGAGGAAGCCAGACCACCCTTCACACAGTCTCTGACATACACTCAGAGAGATTGTGTGTGTGTAAAAACAAAGATATTGAAAATGGGTTTAAAAATGGTGGGAATGCTTAAACCTATGCCTGTGTTACCCCTGATGGACCAGTGGCAGGTGCAGTAAGAACTGAAGAGCTGAAACATCGCTATCTAATAGTTCACTTTAGAAGGAATTATTGCTTAATTTCAGCTGTAGTTTATTATAAAGAATCCAGTTCACTCACAGTATATAAAGTCGTATTTTTGGCCTTGTAAACAGCTAGACTGGTGAATGTTGAGGGAGTGCTGGCAGCAAGAACTTACCTTCAATATTTTGATTAGTTCCACTTGGCTTGTGCAAAATTGCACACATTAAATAGAGCAATGCCTTCACAGTGACTTAGCAATTATATTGGTCTCCCAAATAATTCTGCCATTATATTGGTCTCCCAAACCTGCAGATTTTACCAAATAAATGTTTTAAAGAGATCATCATTAAATCCTAACAATTTTATTCCTAATGAATGCTATAAGTTCAGTGCCATGCATATACCTCTAAAAACATCACATGGCTAGAATCCGTAAGCAATATAATTGTTCTTAGGCTCTCAGAGTAGGAATTTTCCCCTGAAGATCGCAGTAATTCAAACAGGCATGAAACAAAATAATTTCGAACTAAAAAGTAGGAATTCATACGTTCAAAAATAAACCCAGTTATGGGAACAAGCTTGCTGGAAGTGGAATAAAATTAAAATCTAATAATTGCAGTCAGACATCAGAAACAAGTTCAAAAGATCTGGCATACATAATGCTGACTATGGTTAGTAAAAATATATTTTAAACTTGAAAATTACTAAAAGCGTAGATTTTATGTATTCTCACCACAAAATATGATAATTATGTGAGGTAATACATGTTAATTAGATTGAGTCAGCCAATCCACAATGTATACATATATCAAAAGCTCATCTTTTACACAGTAAAAATATATAATTTTGCCAATTAAAAGTAGAATATATAAATATAAAAAAATAAGAAAGTTAACGAAATGAAAACCTGATAGATACAGACAAGTGGAATAAAAATACCGTTAGGGAAGTGGGAGAAAGTGTCCCTATAAAAGTCTGCACGCAGTTTCTTATCATTTTCTGGTCTCTCAATGATGAGCATACAAACTACCTGAGTGTCTCAGTCATCTACTGCAGTGTAACAAACCTTCCCAAAGCTCAGTGGCTTAAAACCATGTTGAAAATTTAATTGGATTCTCTGTGACCTGGGTAAGTCTTTGACTCCACTTGATGCAGCCTGGCATCACCCATGGGTTGAAAAGCCCAAGAAGGCTGGGGTCCCCTCCGTGTGGCGTCTTTCCCTCCACAGCTTCTTTAAGTGGCCTCTCCCTCCAGAAAGATCATCTGGATTTTCTCACAGCATGGCAGCTGGGTCCTTGAAGAACAAAAGCAGAACTTCCCAAACCCTTAAAGGGCTAGGTCTGGAGCTGCACAGCTTCACATCTGCCACATGGTATTGGCCAAAGCAAGTGACAAGGGCAGTCCAAATTTAAGGACAGGGGAAAACAGATTCCACCTTTGGTGGCAAGAATAGCATGAGAGCATCATGAGGGAAGAAGTTGATGGCCCTCCTTGAAAACTACCTAACGCATTGGGTAATATTAAGCAGTATCTCTTTTTCCCATAGGCAGGAATCACTCACTATTTCATGTCTTAGAGTGTGTCACAAATAAAAAGTCCTGCCAATAGCTTTGTTCTTACCAAAGAATAGAGTGGCTGAGCACATGAAAAGTAGCATATTATCTAAATGTATGCAAACCAATGCCCATAGTGCCTTTATCACTGTATTATTACTGTGGTCTTTGGACAAACAAAAATACATTTTTAAATGCACAAGTGATTGCTTGAAGAGAATAATTACACTTATTAGGGTAATCTATAATTATGTTTAAAGAATTCTCAAATTGTAGAGGAAATTCCATTCCAGAAATATATACTTTATTATAGTAAAGTAGATAAATTCTGTATGCAGCAGGTTCCCAAACAATATCATTTCATTCAATGTGCAGATTTCATTATAATTTTGATGAGGAAAAAAATCCAATTCCTGTCCAGGGCCACTGTCTGAATGCAGTTTGTATGTTCTCTGCACTTCTGCATGGATTTTCCCTGGGTCCTCCAGTTTCCTCTCACATCCCAAAGCTGTGTCCCTTAGGTTCATTGGTGGGTCTGCCTGGTTCCGGTGTGAGTGTATATGGGTGTGTGTTGAGTGCATGCTGTGAGGGGACAGCCTCCTCTCCATGGTTGGTTCTGCCTTGTGTCCTGAGCTGCCAGGATCAGCCCCACCTACCTGAAATGGACTGGAACAAGAACAAGCAGGTAGGAAAATGAATTAATACAAATTATTGTAAAATTTAAAAATCTTAAAGTCTATACTAATCATACAGTTGGCATGTCAATAAGCAATGGAAGAGGAAAGTACTCAGCCATGTTTGTGATGATTTGGTTTTGAACTGTGTGGTGGAAGGGGTGCTCCTGACAATTTTCTCCTCGCAAACGTTTATTCCTTAATTTTATTTTTTAATTGAAAAATAATAATTGTACAGATTCATGGGGTATATAGTGATGCTTCAATACATACAATATAGAGTGATTAGATCAGGGTGATTAGCATATCCGTCATTTCTTTTGTTGGGAATATTCAGTATCCTCCTCCTAGTTATTCCTTGATTTAACCTACCACCACTATGACCACCATCACTCACTGATTTACCAAAAATTCGGTAAGTCTTATCTTATTTGTTTTTATTAATATTTCTTAATAGTAAATTTAACTCACAGTTATTTCGAAGGTTAATGTTAGAAGGATTTTTAGTATTTATTTACGTGTTTGGTGATGATTTTGTTACTAGGAATGTGCCATCGGAACTTAACTCTTTTTTATATCAAACAGTCTACGGTAGAATTGGTTTCGTTATAGCGATTCTGCTTAAAGTCACAGTTCCAAGAACGTATGGATGATGTTTAGTGAGGACTTATGGTACTGGCATCAAACTCAGCATGTGGATAATTGAGTTCATCTTTGTTTCATCCCATGTTTCCTAACTCTGGAAAGAGACTGGTGTCTCAGTCAACCAGGTGAAAAATGTGAGGCCATTCCTTTTATTGATCTGTCGAATGTTCATCATGAACCAGCCAAATCCACCTGGTTTCCAGTGCAGTGGATTCTACCCTACAAATGTATTTGGTGTTCATTCTTTCCCTATAATTGCTCTGCTCTCTATCTAGCTCAGGTCCTCAATCATCGCCCATTCTTCCCAATAATGTCAGCTACTTTCCCTGTTTCTGGCCTTGTTCCTTTTAGTCCATAATACATATTTCATCCAGTACGTACTCAGCACATACTATGTCACTCCTTTTTTTAAAAATAATGCCTTCAATGGAACTTCTAGATTAGAATGCAGATGAATTAACAAATTCAAAGAAATGCCTCATCCCGATCTCTTTTGCAATCCAAGAAAGCATACAAGTGAAAAGTGACAATCAAATGAGCTTACATCAGAGTCAAGGAAGGGTTGCAAAATGTTTCTGGAAGATGAAAAATGGCATTAATGGCTGATGCACATTCTACCTCCAGAGTCAAAATGATGAGACAGGGAAAGGAGAGATACCAATTCTTAGTATCAACTCCAGATATGGGGACAAGAAAGCTGCACTAAACTAGAAATAATAATACAAAAACAAGAGGGTGGAGAAGGGAGAAAAGAGTTAAATCCAGTGAAGAGGTATATTAAGCAAACAAAAATAAAAGACTTCTCTTTTGTTTCCTATTATCTTTCTCTGTGCCAAATTTTTATGCTGCACCAAGCACATGATATGTGGATCCAATGTATCGAATCATGGGATGCATACATATTACTTGGGATGGCACCCCAGATTAGCAGGGCAAGGCTGGGGCAGGGAAGGCCTGCCATGGGGTGCTGAAGACCCATCCGCTTAACTTTGTAGGCACTGCAAATCATCTTGAGAGAGACAAATGAACTGAAGCAGAGGACTTGACACGGAGTGGAAGGGAGTCATGTTAGAAATATTCATAAAGGGAATCCATAGGATTTAGTGTGTGCCTGTAGGAGCAAGGGTATTGCTGCAAGCATTCATCACCATCACAGCCACAATGGCAGCTAACAATAAATATTGTCTATGCAGCCCTATTTCTAAGATGAGGAAACAGAGGCACAGGGAGATTAAATAACTAGTTTCTGTTTAGATGGTGTAGAAGGCAGAGCCAGGATTTGAATCTAGATGGTGCAGATGCTGCATTCTTAAGCACCTCATGACCCTGCATGTATTTAAATGGTTTTGATCCTGGCATGTGCTCCAGCCACACTGAATTACTGACATTGGTTTCCATTCACATCAGGTGTTGGCATGCTCCAGGTACTTTGGCTGTGGTCTTCTCCTGCTGGAATTCCCTCACTGCCTAGACAATCTCATCCATCTGTAGGTCCACTGCACATTCTGTTTCTCAGAAATCTTCCAAGTGCTAAGCAGTGCTTTCTTGCTTTCTCTACACATCGCTGTTACAGCAATTATCAAACTGTTGCAACTATTTCAGAGAAAGGAGCTTCTGTTGTTTATGATGAAATATTTTCGCTTTTTGAAAAGTAAAGGAAAT
The DNA here is from genome assembly GCA_963573385.1 of Cacajao melanocephalus. Lineage (NCBI taxonomy): Eukaryota > Metazoa > Chordata > Mammalia > Primates > Pitheciidae > Cacajao > Cacajao melanocephalus. Next base: position 38,059 of record CAUYLG010032567.1, on the reverse strand, counting down.
AGGTAGCAACAACCCATGAAGCCACCACTCACGGATATAGTTGAGACCTCCTGAGTACATCTCCCTGACCCCCATCCTACAGTGATGTTTGCCTTTATCATGTGTGTCCTTACACTTTAGCCTTCATCCTCACTTATAAAATAATCAGGCAATTTTAGATGCTTGTACCTTCATAGAACCAGTATTCTATATGGATACTTTTGCATCTTGCTCCTTTTTAATCTGCATTTAGTTTCGACATTTAATCCATGATGGTTTTGCTTCACTCACTTTAATTACTGTTCCGCAGTATTACTATGCACAATATATTTTCTCTTCTACTGATGGATATTTTGGTTGCAGCCAGTGTTTCATTCTTCCAAAGAATGTAGAAATGACTTTTTTTTATGTTTGGGTTTGCTTGTGTGAGTGTCCCTGCAATGCATATTAAATCTCAGAGCATTATCAGATCTTGCTTAATGTGCACTAGCAGTACACTAGCAGTATATAAGACTCTCCAGTGCTTCACATACTTGTCAGTTCTTTGTACTGTAGAACTGATTGTTTTTTTTCAAAGTGATGAATATGAAATTGTATTTCATGGTTACTTTTATTTTCATTTCTATAAAAATTATTAAGGTTGAGCAACTTTTCACTAGTTCGCTGGTCAATTGCATTTCCTATTCTGTGAGTAACTTGTTTTCTATCCTTTGCCAGCTTTTTAATGTAGTTGTTGGATTTTTGCTTACTGATCTGAAGGAGTCTTTTATATTTCCTGGGTGGCAATCCATGAATTTGTGCATTCTGTTAGTATCTTCTGGCAGTCTTTGACGTTTTTTTCTTATATGGTCTTCATGGGTATAATTTTTTAAATTTTTATATGGTAAATTTTATTAATATTTCAGTTATAATTTTTTATAAATTTTATTTCTACCTTGTTTTAAAGACTTTCCGAGTTCAACTGTAAAACTATCATCCTATATGATTGATATTTACATATGACGCATATTACTGTTTCTTTTTCCACCACTGATTTGTGATAATGTTCATTAGATCAAGCTTTATAATTATGCTTCTTTTTTTTTAAGACTAAGTCTAACTCTGTTACCCAGGCTGGAATACAGTGGCATGAGCTCAGCTCACTGCAACCTCTACTTCTCAGGTTCAAGCAATTCTCCTGCCTCAGCCTCCCAAGTAGCTGGGACTATAGGTGCACACCATCATGCCCGGCTAATTTTTGTATTTTTAGTAGAGATAGGGTTTCACCTTGTTGGCCTGGCTGGTCTTGAACTCCTAACCTCAGGTGATCTGCCCTTCTCAGCTTCCCAAAATGGTGGGATTATAGGCGTGAGTCACCGTGCCCAGCCTATAATTATGCTTCTTAAAAATATTATTACCCACCAGGTATTTATTTATTTATTTTTATTTTACTTTATTGATATAATGTTTATATCAATAATATTTTGCATGTTTATGAAGTACATGTGACTATGTGTTACATGCATAGAATGTGTGATGATCATCTTGAGCATTTATCATTTCTATGTATTGGGAACATTTCAACAGCTGTCTTCTAGCTACTTTGAAATATACAATACATTGTTGCTAACATAACAGATGTTAACTCCTTGAGTCTTCATTTGAGTGAGAAAGCCCAGAATCGGAGAAGTTAATTGACTTACCCTACCTAACACAGCTAGTAAGTGGTAGAAACAGGATTCAAACCCAGTCTAGCATCAGAATCCATGTTCTTAATTGTCAGAGTATTTATGACATTATACTACACAGGCTTGTTTTTTGCTCAAGTCTGTCAGGTTATTTGTTCACTGTTCCTTTCCTCTTGTTCCAATTTTCTTCTTCCTGAATAATGTCTTCTAGTAATACTTTCTGCAAATGTCTGAGAGTAATAAACTCTCCCTCTCTCTTTCTCTCTCTAGCTCATGTTTGTTAATCTGAAGATATCTTCATTGTCTTTACCTCGTATTCATTTTTCGATGAAAGTTTATCTGAGTGCGCCATTCTAGTGTGGCCATTAGTTTCTCTCAGCACTTTAGCAATATTCCATTCTCTACAGGTTTCCTTTATCACTGCTCTGAAGTCACATAACAGTTTGTGTTGTGTCTTTGTCTTTGCTTTTAAAAATCTTGTCTTTGTCTTCGATGTTATACATTTTTCCTATGATTCGACCATGTGTGGATTTAGTTTTATGTATCTTGTTTGGGACTCACTAGGTCTTTTGAATGTGAAAATCTGATGTTCAGAAATTTATGAAAAATTCATGCCTTAAATACTACTAATTCTCTCTAATCTCTCTGTAACCTCTACTAGATATATTTCAAACTTTTTATCCACCTTATCATGTCTCTATATACTCTTGGGAAATGTAATTTAGGAGAAAGCTTAGAAATCCCTTACAAAACTAAATAAACCCTTTGATCCAGCACTTCTACTCCTACATATATACCCAGAAAAAATGAAAGTCTATATCCACAAAAAGACTTGTACAAGAATATTCAGAGCAGCCAAAATCTGGAAACAACCCAATGTCCATTAATAAGAGAGTAGATAAATGAATCTTGGTATTTTAACATAATATAGATGAATTTCAAAACTATGTCGAGTAAAAGTAATCTACGTGAAGGAGTACGAACCTAAAGATTCCATTTTTATGAATGTTAAGAATAAGCAGAACTTATCTACAAGGAAAAAATAGTGATTGCTAAGGGTAGAGTCAGAAGGTATTACTGGCTAGAAAGGGTATAAAGTCATAACAATGTTCTGTATCTTGATAAAGGTTTGAGTTACACAGGTGTATGTATTTGCCAAAAGTATTAAATGACGCACTTAAAATTATTAATTCCACTGTAATTTTTACTTCAGAAATCATAAACAAATATTTATTTATAATATATTTAACGCTATTCATAAAAATTGGTATTAATGTAACTTTTTAACAATACAGTTAACAAACGTAGTAATAATATGTACATTGAATTGTTTAGGCGTGAAAAGTACTGATATCTGCAACTAAATTTGAAGACAACAAGAAATAAGATAAATTGATATATAAATTTGTCTATCATTTTAAGATTTTTTTAAGCAAATGTAACAAATGTTAACAATAGTACAGTTTTAGGTAAAAATTTTTGTAACGTTCTCTGCACTTGAAAATTCTTATAACAAAATGTTGGGGAAACTTGCTTATCTTGTTCTTTTCTCATGTTTTGATTTTATCTTTTATACCTTCAATTATTTTTAAAATGCTTTTTTTAAATATAGTTCCTATCTAAACTTTTATCTGAGTTCCTCAGGACTGAATTTGATTGTTTACTGTGCCTGATGACGCTCACTCATGGTGAAGTGCTTCCTTGTAGAATTGTAATTATGTATTGTACTCACATTTACATAGTCCTAGGCTGAGGATATTTTCTGCCAGACAGATTTTCCTTTATTTTAGCCTCATGTCCCAAGGTTATTTTTAGCTTGGAATATTTTTAAGTGCTTTTTAAAAGTCCTTCTCAGAACACGATCTTTAAGACCAAACAGATTGTATAAATCCTACCCAAATCTTAGTTATAATAGGCTAATTTATTTCTTCTTACTTCATCCCCATGATCAGGCCAACAGCTCAGTTTTCATTAGCCTGGTTGTGACAGCCAATCATTTTTCAGGTCTACTTTTTTTTTTTTTTTTTTGACAGAGTCTCACTCTGACATGATCTCCACTCACTGCAACCTCTGCATCCTAGGTTCAGACAATTCTCCTACCTGAGTAGCTGGGACTACAGGCGTGCACTACCATGCCCGGATAATTTTTGTATTTTTAGTAGAGACTGGGTTTCATTATGTTGGCGAGGCTGGTCTTGAACTCCTGACCTCAGGTGATCCACCCGCCTTGGCCTCCCAGTGTTGGGATTACAGGTAGGAGCTGCTGTGCTGGGCCAGGTCTACTCCATAGCTGAGAAATAAAAAATCCAAGAATTTCTCAACCTTATGTTGGCATTTCATCACCATACCCTACCTCCTTTAGACCCAGTGCCCCACCTCCTATCTATTAATATCCCATAACCCAAAGTCCTGGTTACTAAGAGAGATAACGTCCTGCTAGAGCAGCAAATAGTTTTCCATTTCGATTTCACTTTATTTAGATTTCTATGGGTTTAGTTTACCTTTCTATAAATTCAGGATTTCTAGGTGTTTTGTAGCAGAAAGATTTTTATGCTTTTAATCTTTCATATTGCCATAAATTGAAGTTACCCATTGTTTGTCTACATGTTCGTCATCACTAATGTGTGATCTTAGACTGTATCTAACTTACGTCTCTGCAGCTTACATAATACTTAATATATGACATATAATCAATAAATACTTATTAAATTAGTGATTTTGATTATAAATTGTAAATAGATTCAGAAAATGCAAATTAAACATTACTGCTAATAACTAATCTTTATATTCAGGATATCATCTAATTTTCATAATAATATTGTGAGTTAGGTAATAGTAGTCTAATTTATAGACTAAAAAATTTAGGCTTAATGGGGTTAAATGAATTTCCCAAGGTCATATATCTAGCACACAGCAGATTTTACTTTCAAATAGAGGGCTCTTCGATTCTAGAGTCTACACTACCATATAAATTATTTAAATGTACTAAAAAATAGACTGAATCAATGAATAATTAAGTTATAAATTAATACAATTATTAAGATAATCTATAAAAGACTTCTAGCCTTTGGAAAATGGTATTTTCAACCTAACAACAAATAACTCCCACAAAACATAATTGTCCTTCTGTACCTTTTAGAAGGGCAAAAATTAACTGAGCAAAATTATTTTTAACAAATCAGACTTGGAGAAAATGTGTATTATACATTTTCAAAGAGGTAGTTCAGACAAAGGCCTGAGGTACTCGTGTGACTAGAATAGAGGAATAGAGAAGACTAAGGGAAACCTTGTGCCTAACAATTACACAAGGAAACAAGATGGGTGGAACAGTAGACACAAAACATTCATCTTAAAGTTGCTTAGAGTACTAAAATTAAAAATAAAAAGAGCCTAAATATTCAACAACAGAGTAATAAGGAAACTGTTACATTTGTCCAATAGACTTATGCTTGTAAAACAAGAAGATACATTAAAAATAAAAAAGCATTGGAAAAGTCTTATTCAAGTTCAAAAAAAAAAGCAGCATAAAAATTCACAGAATGTTTACAATCTGCAATGCCATATAGGTGCAGAAAAATCCTGCAAAAAATTATGCCCCAGCATCAGTAATGTTTGGAGGGTTTATTAAAGATAATTTGAATAATATTTTTGGACCAAATGTTTCTATTCTTTAAATTTATTGAATGAAACTTGTACCATTATTAAAATAATTTTTTAGGCAAAATAAATATTTTATTGTTTTAATTTTTTTTTAAGAAATCAGCCTTTGTGTGATATTTCAAACATTTATAAGCCAAATTTAGAGATTCTTTCAAAGAACACTGTTAACAACTCAACCACTTTTGATTAAAATATCACACACAAAGAAACACAATAGGAGTTGAAAAATTATAAATGCTAGATGAGTAATTCTAATAACATTTGGTGGTTACTTTACACATTTATTTAACACATATAAAACTGAATAGGAAAACATTTTCCTTTTTTTCATAAAAACAAATAGCTTTCACTGGTTAAAACTGAACTAAAATCATTTTATGTAAAATAATTTTTAATATACATATATTTATGTATTTATACCATCCTCAGTGGCCCTAATTTCTAGTAAATTTAAGATGGGCCACAATACATTAGAAACCTCCGTTTCCAACCTTAATATCAACTATTTGCTGTCTTGAATTCTCTGCTAGGGACAATCAGGGCTTCTTGATGTTTCCCATATCCAGTTCTGGCCTTTGCTCTCTCCTCTTGCTCAGGAGTCTCACCTGGCCTCATTCGATCTTCACTCGTTAAAAGCCTACATGTTGGTTAAGGTCCAGCTCAAAAGGTCGCCATTCTCACCATTCTTACAAGGCCCTTTTTGATCATGATCATCTGAGTTTTATTTACTTTTAGCCTTGGAAAAACTATTTGTGTTATATAGATAGTGAGGTCTAGGTGACACTGACCTTAAACAAATAGCATTCTTCAAAATCGTGAGCGTTTTTGTTTGATTCGTTAGAGGACTTTTTGGTTTTGGTTTGCATCATCTCAATACTAATTTCTGCCTTTGTCATAATTGTCCCTAGTCAACACTTTTTTTATACTAGAGATAAATGTATTGCATAATTTTTGTCACTCTTCATTTACAATTTAGTTTTTCAATCGATTTCTGATGTTTGTAGTGGTCACATCCACTATTCCTACAATTCAGTTTCAGAGGCCATTGGAGCTCTACGTGTATTATCTACCACCCATATCCACATCAAGTCTACCTCCCTTGCTCTCCATGAAGTGCATCAATGATGGGACATTGCTCCCATTATCCTCTGAGGGTCTGGTCGTTTGTCTGCATCTTCCTCTAAACCTGGGATCTGAAATTTTCTTGTTGGATAATGAATCCCCATCACATACACAGATGATAAATACTTGTTTAATGGAAAAACAAACGCATGAGAGTGGCATCATGAAAACAGCTGAGTATGGATTAATTAAAGCAATTGGTCATCTGTTTGGTTCAATTCCCAGCAACCAAGGTTTGCAAAATGTGTGTTGCAAGAGATGCTCTTGTTATGAAATGATTCCATGAACGTATTACATGTTACTTACTTTAGAATCCCTTTTACTTAAAAAATAATCTGACAATGTCTATTTCAATACATGGTTTTAATGACATGACCTCCTAACTACACTTCCTGACCTGAAAATTCCTATTCTCATGTATTGTATAGTTTTATCAACTGCACCTGTTTGAAATAAGCACGAAGCAAGAACATGTGTATGCAGAAAAACCAAGCGCTCTGCACTCTCCAGTTGCTCAAGGATAATGATTATGTGGTTTGCCTTGGGAGACCAAAAGTCTTTTGCAGCATTTATGCATCTGAAGGAAGCCCTGAGGGATGGCAGAGTCAGCCTTATGGTGAGTGAAGGTGCCACGTGTCCTGCCTATTTTATCTCCTTCACGCACCGCCCACCTCCTCCACACTGCCCCCATTCTCCTTTTTTATTCCTTTCTCCTCTTTCATATTATTGAGTACAGGGCTGTGACTTACACATAGAAGATACTCTACATGCATCAAATAGAGTTTTAAATAAACAAACCTGGGTATAGATAGCTAGCAAATGCCAAGTCTTAGCAAAGCAGAACTCTTAAAATTAGGATATACTAAGATGATGAGTAAAATGCATGAAAATGTTTTTTTTTAATTTAAATGTATTATTCTATATTCAAGACATCTCGCAGATCTTTTCTTAAAGTACACACCACTAAATAAATGCTTTGGTCAGAGATCTTGATCAATCTCTCACTCTCTCTGTCTCTCTCTCTGGACGTTTATTGAATTTAAAAGGATTCCAGAAAGATACTAATGAATAGCAAAAGGCCCAGGAAAACCGCCATCTAAAAGTTGATCAGAATAAAAGTGTCTATTTTCCTAACAGAGCTGCACCATGCGAGGGTAAAGCCTCCTTCTAAGTGTCGGGGCAAATCCAATCCACCCAACAGAATAAATCCATCAACCTAATCTATATTCAGGATTTTCAAAAACAGTAGTTTTCTGTTTTGCAGGCATCTAAGAGTCTGAAATGTACTTTGTGCAATGAAATAAAACATATTTTTAATATTTGGCCAGGACTTAAATTCTCAAGAGCCAAGATTTCAGAGCAAATATTTCCACATTAATTGAAAATTTTATTGTCAAATATATTTCATGGTTTATTCATGCAGGGTAGTGCTTCTTGTCTTCTACCATTCATTCCAATGATTTCACGGAGAAGCCAGAGGCTATTTTCAAAATTGGGGTGACATTTAAAATCAGGGTGACATTGTTTTTCTCACATGCAAAAATAATGATTTCTTTATGCTGAATATCTTCTTCACTGGGTAATTTTGTTGATAATAATATATTTCCTGCTTAGCTCACAGGACAGTTATAAAGATTACAAAGAAATAGCATGTGCATCCACCATATAAAAAAAGGATTTTATAAATATTGTAGATTATTACTATTGTTATTCATCCAAAGTAAAACTCAAGCATCAAAGACTCATGGAACCCAATTGAGGAAATTAATTTAAAAGTGTACGCAGAGAGGAGAGAGAGAAAGAAAGATGGCCCTCGATTAAGGCATGGTTCTAACGCAACAGTGCCTGTGTTCAGTTTTGGCGTTACTCATTACTGCCTCTTTAGTCTTGCACAAGTTACTTAACTTATCTAAGACGCCAAATTTCCAATCTGTAAAATGGGAGAAATAAGAGTTTCATTTGTTTGTTTGTTTGTTTGTTTGTTTTTGAGAAGGAGTCTCCCTCTGTTGCCCAGGCTGGAGTACAGTGGTGCAAACTCGTCTAACTGCAACCTCCGCCTCCAAGGTTTAAGCGATTCTTTTGCCTCAGCCTCCTGAGTAGCTGGGATTACAGGTGCCCACCACCATGCCCAACTGATTTTTGTATTTTTAGTAGAGACAGAGTTTTACCATGTTGGCCTAGCTGGTGAAATAAGAGTATTTTTTATCAGATTGGTATATTAGTAAGTTAGATAAATCATGGGAAGCTGGTTGCTACATAGTACATGCTCACCTGTCAGCTATTAATAGTTCACTGAAGTGTAAGTGTCAGCACTTTGAGAGGTCAAGGTGGGTGGATTTCTTGAGTCCAAGAGTTCAAGATGAGCCTGGGCAAACCCCATCTCTACAGAGACAATGGTAAAACCGTGCCTCTACAAAAAAAAGGAAAAACAGTATACGTACCTACTGCAAAAGTAAGGGCTATATCTGCTTCATGCATTCATTTATTCTTTCTTTGGACAAATACTTATTGCCAGGCCCTGTTCTAGGCATTGAGGATACAGCAGTGAGGATAGACAAAGTCTCTGCTCATAGACAATCAACAAGTAATTACTTTCCAGGAGCGGCAAATACTGTAAAGAGGCTAATACAGATGAATCACATGGAGCTACAGGAGTGCAGAGCTGGAAGCAGGTGCTCTAGACAGGGTGATCACAGAAGGCCATCCCCGAGGATGACATTTGACCTAAGACCTGAAGGCTGAGGTGTCAGGGCACATGCACCAGCTGTGCAAAGATCTAATGGGGATCTCTGTTGTTTCTGACAGAGAAAACAACATTTGCAATATGTCTGGGACAAAAACTAGCTTGTATTCAGAAGACAGAAGGGTCCCCAGTGTGTCTCAAGCATGGTAAATGAGAAGAGGAGGAGTCGTGTGAGATGAAGGTGGGAAAACAGAGGCCATATCATATGGGGCATGGCAGGCCATCCTGAAAAGCTAGATTGTGTTCAAAATACATCATTACTTTGAATCCCTTATCTTGCATAGTCTGAAAAATATTAAATGTTCAGTAAACATCTTTTGAATAACTTAATATGTAAACAAAGTATTTTTAGGTAATTATATGAAGACGGCATTTAGGATACTTGGAGATTTTGAGACTCCCAAGAGATGCCTTCTCTCAGGGAAAAATCAGAAATCAGCCTTGCATTCCATTCTTAAAACACTGGTCTCTAACTAATTTTGCAGTGACTCCTAGAAGTAATATCTCTCCTTTGTTCATCACATTCAGTCAAAACAGCTAGTATGACCATGCTTCATTGGGCAAAAGTGAGACTGCTTTTACTCTGGAGTAAAGTTTGTCACATTGGGAATTACAGTACAGATAGTTCATATCTGATGATGTCAATGCCCTGTCCATGTTCTCCAAATGATAGGTACCAGCCATGTGAGTCTATTGAGCCCTTCATATGTGGATATTGTGACTGAGAAACTGAGTTTTTTATTTTATGTATTTTTATATTTATTTTAATTAATTTTAATTTTAAGGGCCCTACAGGTACTGTAGTGGGCAGTGCAGGTTGTATTTTTGTCTGCCTTTACCATTAACCTTCTTGAAGTAGCTCATCAGCCTTCTGCATCTCATGCGTGCTGGCTCTTCCTTGCTCACTCCTAGCATATGCTCTGGCCCATTCAGTGAGCTTTTTCCAACCACAGTCATGGATAGGGCTGCTGTGTGAGCCGGTTACATGCACCCTGCTCCTTGGCCTTGACTTGACCCCACCCCAAAGCTGTCTCTTGCATCTGTGGTGAGATGATGAGGAGGAACTGCTGAGGCCACACAGACACAAGAGGCATGCCCATCTCTGCAGTTCAATGAATTACCCTAAACTGATGGCTCAGAGCCATCTTCCTTGTTTGCGAATGGCAGCTTCAAACATTTTAAATGAACTGCACTGGTGGCACATTTGCCAGGTGAGGAAGACACATCTATTTCAGACCAAAGCAAAATGAGAGATGCTCCAGCATTCGCCTAAACTTAGTTTCTCCAAAATTCAGGGAATTCTTACATTCTTTTCAATTAGTTAAAGTTTCCAAATCTGTCATATTCTCACTACCAATAACAATGATACTAGATGATCATTTTTCCTTAAGAGAGACAGCTGTTTAATTTAATTGCAAATAAAACATTTCACTTTTAAATATAGTACTCCATTGTTTCTTCTGTGTGGAGGCAAGAAGATAATGCAGGGTTCTTGCTTTTCTACCCGAGTTTGCCTCTATCCAAGGAGTGAGTGTTTTATGCTGGCAAATGTGATTTTCAGACTTAAACATTTTTAAAATGATTTAGGTTCCCTGGACATCAAACAACACTTTAAAAACACATTCTGATGAGTCTGATGTAAATAAATCAGAGGCATGCAGATGCAGTGTCTACAAGGGGAAAAATCTAAAAGAAATGTTCTTGAGGAAAAAATTATTAGAGATCACTCTAAAACTAAACTATTCAAAAAGCATTTTTTTAAGTTTAAAAACGTTGTAGGATCTAAAATAGACACTTAGGTAACAAATTCCATGGTTTTCCTATATCGCTCACAGTAATCTCCAGGCCTCTCACTGCGGTTAAGTTCTTTTTGATATGCATGGAATCTCAGCAGCTGAGTCAACGGCAAAATCTTCCAGGATTTCTATGGAGGATGTGATTACTTCCTTCAACAGCACTAGAGCCATTCTCCTCCAATTAACCTCCATTGGAGTATCTCACGATATCGACGGCATTAACAGTATGAATTTCTTCTAATTAATCTATCTTCTGACAGAGTAAGAGTGGATACTGGTTCTCTGACCTAAGGAAAGTGTGGAGCTCTATCTAATTGACAGTCCATGTTCAAATTTTATCAGTTGTTCCCATACTGCCCCTTACAACTCTTTTTTCCTTGTCTATGACCATACGTTGCATTTAGTTGTCATGTCTCCTTAGCCTCCTTTAATCTGAAATAGTTCCTCCAGCTTGCTTTGTGTTCCTTGCCCTTGGTATTTTGGGAGTATACACACATTATTTTCAGGATGGCTTTGCTATTTTTGAGGTGTAGTTTGAAGAGGGCCATAGAACCCCATTGCCTGAATAGGGCTGCCTGGTCAGCACACTCATGCATCTGGGATGCCCAACGTCTGGATAACTGCTTTAATTTAAGACATTCTTTCTTGAACATTCCTATTAAGTCATTTATATTATCTTGAGTCAATGCTTTAAAATGTATTATAACACTCTGTTACAAAACAGGCTATGCAGCTATAACAAAGAGACCCAAACAGAACACAAACAGAACTTTGCTTCTCTCTCATATAACTGACCAGGAAAAAGTGTTCCTGCCACGTTCCCCACATGGCTTCTCTCTCTGAGTCCAGAGCAGCTGCTCCAGGTCTTGCTCACCCAACCACTGGGAAAGCTCAGAGATGTGTGAGCACGAATCTTTTTGGAGGCATGCACTGGAGATATGGCAGCATCAATTCTGCTTATCCCACACTACCCAGAACACACCAACCTACAAGAGAGACTGGGAAATGCAGTCTTTTCTGGGTACACCCATACTCTGCCATCCTGTTACTGGAAACAGTGAGAATGGTCCTGGAGGACACCTGATAGTTCCTGACCCAGAAACCATCAACATACATTAACGTTTCCTGATTAGTGGTCTCTCATGTAATGAGTCCCACAGCCAAAGGCATAATGCATTGGGAATGAGGAATTTAGTGAAAAGCCCAATTTACAGAACATCTGCATAGACAATGCATCCCTAAATGGGAAACTGCAACAGGAGTTGCTGAGATGAGAAACCTGAAGTTCCATTAGACGTCTGGAAAAAGAATGCAGTTGGTCAAGCCTCTCAACCTCACTTCTTACCAAGCACTCTCCTCTGCACATTATACTCCAATGATACAGAAACACTTGTAAGTTTTCCCCTGCGTGACTGTTGTTTCTTGCTTCTTCCAGCTTGGATCTCACTTGTACATGTGCCGGGAATGTTCTTCTTACCCTCACTACTATCCAACTGGCAACTACCAACTCATCTCTGGTGTTCATTCAAATCTCACCTTCTCTGAGAAAGTGCTCTTGACTCCTGGGATATGACAGGCACTCCCAGACAGCTTACACTGACAGCACTTAGTGTCCCAAAGCATTTACATGTCTGTCTCAACATACTGGACTCTAAGCTTCTTGAGGCAGAGACTGTGCCTTTGTAGTTTTGTAGCCTCAGTGCTCCATGGTTCAGAAATACAGGCACATGTTATGTACTTTTCTAACATTTTGAAGAATGACAGCTAGGAGAAAAGCCACAAGCTCAAAAGAAGGCATTCTAGGGGATAAGGATGGTCAGCTTGAGAATCATCGATGGCCAAGGGAAAGAAAACAATGAAGAGGGGGAGCCTGTAGAAGAGGAAGACAGAAGAACTGAGTCAAGAAAATGGGAGACAAGGCCGGGTGCAGTGGCTCATGCTTGTAATCCCAACACTTTGGGAGGCCGAGGTGGGCAGATCACTTGAGGTCAGGAGTTTGGGACCAGCCTGGGCAACATGGCGTAACCCCATCTCTATTAAAAATACAAAAATTAACCAGGCATGGTGGCACCCACCTGTAATCCGAGTTACTCAGGAGACTGAGGCACTAGAATCGCTTGAACCCAGGAGGTGGAGGTTGCAGTGAGCTGAGATCACACCACTGCACTTCAGCCTGGATTACAGAGAGAGACTGTGTCTCAAAAAAAACAAAAACAAAAAAGAAAGAAACAAAGAAAGAAAGGAAGAAGAAGAAGAAGGAGGAGGAAGAGGAGGAGGAGGAGGAAAGAGAAAGAAAGAAAGAAAGAAAGAAAGAAAGAAAGAAAGAAAGAGAAAAAAGAAAGAAAGAGAGAGAGAAAGAAAAAGAAAGAAAGAAAGAAAGAAAGAAAGAAAGAAAGAAAGAAAGAGAAAGAAAAAAGAAAGAAAATGGAAGACAATAGAATAAGAACCCCAGGCTCATCAAAGAAAAATGTCCAGACTTATAAATAAAATTTAAGGAAGATACATGTATTACTGGAGGAAGTTAAAGAGAAATGATGGAGTAGAGAGAAGGTAAACTGAAGTTGCTGCTCATATATATACAAACATATATCAAGAAGTCATATACCAAATTCTCTTCAAATTCATGTATATATGTTCAAAATCAGATTTTAAGTTTGACTGTCTACAAAATACACTTTAAAAAGGTAAAGTATGTCCTTAATTTGAGGCTCAAATTCTCTTTAACATCGAATTTTGTTGGGAAACTTGGCCTCCTGGTTCTGGCAAAACCTAACAACTTGGTCATAGTTATTTTACAGTAACTAGCATAATATTAGAAAATAGATTGAAGAAGGGTGTAAAGGGAAAGACTTGATAAATGCATCTGTCTCTAATAAAGTAGGATGAGGTTCAGATATTTTCTTCAGATGGCTTTTAAAATAATTTTTAGAAAACTATGATGTTCAATAATGATAAATATCAACATCATGGTCTCGCTTGGATACCTGACTCACAGTGAGCAGAAAGAACCTTTTCCCTGTCATCTCTCCCTCCCTTGCAGCCCCTCCCTTCACTCTCCCCCAGGGGCAGGCCTTTGGCACAGGCTCTCCTGAAGCCGTAATGCCTGACACCAGTGCCTTCTAGTGAGTAGAGTGCAGGCCTGCTTTACCCTGGGCTTCCCTCACTAGCCTCAGGACACCAAGATTCAATGCTGCCAGGGTCACCTTCATGCCTTTGATAAAAATCAGCCCATCTTGAATCATCAGGTTGATGATAGTTAAATGATACAATTCTTATAACGTGCACTCTAGGAAGGGACCTGGAAGGACTTTTCATGGGATTTTCTTTTCAAATAATTCAGGTGATGCTTCAAATTTTCTGAATATCAGAGTTTCCACTCCCCACCTGACAAAGGCAATGGAGTGTGGCCTTTTTAGAGTGTAACTATGGCTGACAACAAATACAAAATAATGAAATAATGATGGCTGATATTTACTGAATGCCTACTACAGGCCAAGCAATGGCTACTCGGTTTACATTAGTATTTCTGGTCGTTTTTACAATAATCTTGTGAGCTACACCAGTCTCCCATTGCCTAGATGGCTTGAATTTCCATAATAGAAAAAAATGGGTAAGAGGTAAGTATTGTAGCAGCAGAACTCCAGATGTGATGTTATGCACTGCCTCCCTCCCAGCATTTCTGGGGAAGAAGGTATTTGCTATGTTCCTCAAGCCCCATAGAAAAGCAACCTGGATCGATCCATTCCTGAAGTCCACCTGCCTGCTGCTCTCCCTTCCTGTAGGCAACCACTTGCCAATTCTTTTTGTCATAAGAACTGCAGCTGTCACTAAAATTTATACATATTATTCAATAATTTTACTAAGAGAACTTAATAAAAATAAATGAGAACCTTATAAAAATAAATACCTTGCAGCACTAGTCATAATAGCTGTGATGTGGGAACAATATAAATGTCCATTGATAGACAAATGGAGAAAAAAAATCACACACACACATACACACACACACACACACACAGAGTGAAATATTATTCCGCCTTAAGAAACGTCTGCTGTGTGACACCATGCCTTCAGAACACTGTATTGCACCCTGAAAAATCTTTTAAGAGGGTAGCTCTCATGTTAAGTGTTCTTACCACAATAAAATAAATAAATGTAAAATACACCTTTTTTAGTAAAAGCAAAGAATGTCTCATAAAATAGGTATGTTATTAAAACACATGCCCTCAAACCTGAAAACTGGTTTGTGCTTTTAGTCTCTGTGTGCCCACACACATGCATGCACATGCAGATGATTTGCCTTCAACCACATGTTACAGTTACTCATTTTAATATATATTACATATTCTTCAGTGTTCTTGCAGCATGCAAAAAGAATATCATTTCTATAATGAGGCAAACTGATGGGAGGCAGGTTGCTTTTCAGCTTCAATGTATATTCCTTGGCACCAATGCAAGATTCAGCCTCTAAGTACTGCCTGACACTTGACATTTGATAGCAGATCTTGCTATTATATATCGGTTTTTAAATCTCTTACCTATAACAGGTGGTCTTGCTATCCTTTTGATGGTATTTTATACTTTATTTTTTGGATGAATGTAAAGCATGCTTCTCAATCCTTCCTCTTCCCTTTCTAAGGAATGCTAGACTGAATTCCCTTTAAAAAAAACATCTTTTTTCTCTTCTTTGTGTCTCTACCTACCCTAGTCTCACCACAAGAATTACAGCAATAAAATAATAATTTTTAAAAATGTATCAACCAAAATGGCTGCTTTCCCAAAACTCAAAAAGAATTGTAGTGTGTGGGTAGCCCATGCTATTTTCTCTATTAACCGTGCAGTCAAGGGCTAAATACGACAAGTTTCTCAGAAATATCTTTGCTTGTCAGTATCACGGTAATGATTCAAGAACAGTTAGTCTAAACGTCTCAGACTTTTCTAAACACGTAGCTGATGCCATGTTCTTTTCCATTTTATGAGCTGCTGTTGACATTGAGATTTTCCATATCCTCAGAGCCGTTATGCTACCTCTGTTGGAAGAACTGGCTAGTCAGTATGAGCTGCTCTGACAAAAACGTGCCTAGAACATCCCCTGGTGGCGTTAGTGGGAATCATCATTTAACTAAAGGATCCTTGTTCAGCCCCATTCCGCAGGACTGACACAAGGAAACATTCCCATGACTGACACTTCCGGAAAACACACGCAGCCTAGAGAAACAGCCTACTTTGAAGACGTTACCACAACCCTGCCACATATTTTGGGCATTCTGCTGCAGAAGTTCTTAACACGGGATGGCACTATCTCACCACAAGACTTGCTTCCCACTTTTTCCACCACTGGTATAAATCTGGAAGTGAAAAGTAAAGAGAACTTACAAGTCTGCTTCTGAAAGACAAAGTCTCACATGATATCTCTTTGCCAATTTCCACAAACACAAATTATTAATGTGTTGCTTGGATTTCTTTGTCATGAAAATTAAAGTTTCATAAAAGCTGTTCGAATGTGACAGTTTGAGGTTCAAAAGCTGAAAGATGACATTTTCATTTATTTTTTTTTCTTTTATTTTTTTTTTTTTTTTTTTTTTTTTTTGAGATAGAGTCTTGCTCTGTCACCCAGGCTGGAGTGCAGTGGCGGGATCTCGGCTCACTGCACTGCAACCTCCACCTCCAGGGTTTAAAGGATTCTCCTGCCTCAGCCTCCTGTGTAGCTAGTACTACAGACACACACCACCATGCTTGGCTAATTTTTGTATTTTTAGTAGAGACTGTGTTTCACCATGTTGGCCAGGATGGTCTTGATCTACTGGCCTCATGATTCACCCACCTCGGCCTCCCAAAAGGTGACATTTTCTATCTGATGTTTGTGGTCTTCAGTGCTTTGTTTCAAAACTGCAAACTCCATAAAGACCCTTTTTTGTTTTCCCTCCACAGACAGCAAATTATACAAATCAGTAAACAATGACAGCTTTCTGGAGTGGGAAGAGTAAGGTGTCAATTATGAATTAATTAAGCTTATGTGGCAATAAAAACTGGCGAATTGGGTGAGAAGCAATATCCATTTAAACCAGTGACATGAGCCACTAAGAACATCCTGCCTCCTGATACAGGCCACGTGTTCTTTGTGTTTTATTACACATCATAGAATGAATTAGAACTAATGAGGCTGGCTTGTGTGGCTAATTTCTTTAATGATTTTGATTAATGTAAAGTTTAAAAGATGTGACACATGACTATCTGCAGAATATGATGCTAATGACATTTGATGGGTCAACTGGCTCCCAGAGACATCATCATCCACAGGAATTACTGCCGTGTAAATATTTCCTTTGTAAATTCTTTAGGATGTAAAGAAGGTTAATATGAACACATTTTTCTGATTCATGGGCTAAAACCCTAAACTTAAGGCAACAATTGGTTGAAAATAACAATACTGTGATAAAGAAGGAAGTATCCGTTGCTCTCTCTGGAACAAAACAGATTAGCTGACAACATTTCTGAGACAACTAATCACTCTCCACCACTTGCCATTATTACTGATGAGGGCTTCTTCAGTTTCAAGAAACAAAAGCTGAACTCTGGCTAGAAGAAGCATAGAGTAATCTATTAGAAAAATCTGGAAAATCTCCCAAGTCTGGAGGGAAGACTGAAGAACCCAGCTTGGAAAAGTCAAGAAGCAAGAAGCCTTGCTCAAGATGGCAGGAGATTCAGGGATCCCTCTGGCTTCCCTCACAGCAGAGCAGGCACTTGAATTTACCATCCCACTCAGACTGGGCACAGTGGAGAAGTATTTCTCCAAAGAGAAATTGGATAGAGAAGGGGTAACATGGCACGGTGGCTCGAATCTGTAATTCTAGCACTTTGAGAGGCCAAGGAGGGTGAATCATGAGGTTATGAGTTCGAGACCAGCCTGACGAACATGGTGAAACTTCATCTCTACTAAAAATACAAAAATTAGCCAGGCATGGTGGTGAGTGCCTGTAATCCCAGCTACTCGGGAGGCTGAGGCAGGAAAATTGCTTGAACCCGGGAGGTGGATGTTACAGTGAGCAGAGATCGTGCCACTGCACTCTAGCCTGAGCAACAGATCAAGACTCCGTCTCAAAACAACAACAACAAAAAAAAAAAAAAAAAAAAAAGAGGGAGAAGGGACAATGCATGCTGGGTGACCAGAAACAATGAAACTGCCCTTAACTCAAGCCATAGTCACCCATCTGCCTTAGCGTGCGCCTCTTCAGCTGCTCTTGGATATGAAGCACTGTGAGCTATGTACCATGTAACTCCACTTGAAATCCTTTCTGTGTACACTTTAAATATTTTGGCTTTCTTCTTGTAGATTTTCAAAATTGTAATTTTGTTTTTAATCCTAAAGCGCCACAAGTTTTCTGAGAAACCAGTGGATAAAATTTTCGTCTGAGGTTTGCTTCACAATTTGCGGTCGCAGGCAAAAGTGGAGAAACCAGAAATGACATCACTCTTGTTTGGCAAAAACAGTCAAAAGTCACTGCTGACCCATGCACTAGAACCTGGAAAGTGGTAGGGCCCAGGGTCCTATCCAAGAGAGCTGGAATTCGCGGAAAGGCCCCCATCCACCAGAGAGCCAGAGCACAACACCAGAACCAATGTTAGGGACGGAGCACACACACAGAGCTAGCAAGGAAGAGTCGCCTCAAACACCAGATACTGAGACCCAGAGCAGGACCCTAAGTCTAGTGCAACCCTGTTGGGAGGAACTGGATTTGAAAACACTCCCTAACGTGGCCTGCTGTGGCCACACAGGACCGCACAGAGCTGAGCTTACAGAAGGCAATTCTTTAATTTAGTGGCTGCAAAGCACTACATTTGCAAAGTAATAATTCCTACGTGTGATGGCATCTCCAGAAGGCAGGTAACCTTCAAAATGGTGCTATTATCCTGCTAATCACAGTCATGTAGCCCAGATTGATGAAGTCAGAAAAAATACAGCCACAGTATCTATTCAGTCTTGCTCTCCCTACCCAACTCTCCAAGGAATAGGAAAAACATTTGAGTTCACTGAGGGAATAGAGGGAAGGAGATCTCATAATTTCCTAGCAAGAAAGAGGTGGAAAGTGCAAACCAACCCTGTTCACTTGCTATTACTAGGTTGGAATGAATTAAGCACCCTTAACATGTTTTTCTGTATTACCTTTATTGTTATTATTTAAATAACCATAAATAATACTTATCAGGGCCATTATACATTTAATCCAAACACTGCCTAACAAACATTATTATGTGCACCTCAGAAAAATGACCCTCAAGGGTGGGGAGAAGTGTGTCAATGTGATGAAAAGCAAAGCAATGAAAGAGGTTTGTGCTGGAATATGCTTGCATGGAAAATGTTAGGAAAGAATCCGGAGAACTAATTGTATTCATTCCTAGTGAGCAGAAACTATGCTGGCTGTTTTCAGTATCACTTACTATAATTTATCATTAGGAGTGACAATAACACAAATAGATAGCGATTCTATTTCAATCTAATTAGCTCATGTTTTCCTAATTCAGATTATGAACTATGTATGGCCCCAAATCTATATAGGATTATAAGGATGTAGAAATGAAATCACATGATTCCTGCCCTCAAGGAGATAATGATCTATTCTGCAGATATATCCTAACTACAAGGCTGAATGTAACCAGGCAATAACCACAAGTATTAAATGAATAAAGAGAAGACCATCTACATGGAATATGACATCCTCAGAAACATGGAACATGAAACAGCTTCTCCCAGACTTCTTATTTGGTAGGAAAACCTTTCTAACAGAGAACTTCATGTATTTATTCTTATTTTCCCTTACATATTATGGATGAAACAGTACCCTTCCTACCAGTAGACTTCAAACTTCAGTTTGCATAAGGACATCTAAAAGATGGTAAACATATGGTTGCCACCCCAATTCCTGAGCATCTGATTCAGGGGGTCTATAATTTTAATGTGTACTCAAGGTGAATGGTGATTTTGATATGGGTCCTTGGACCATTCTTTGAGAAATATCATTTAGACATTGATATTGTTCAATGTCCTTCAATATTTTCCCTTTAAAGACTGCTAAAGTGAGGTTATTAGGTTTTGGTAAAATCTCATTAAATACTTTATAAAGATACTGCCCTCCCTCTAGAAGGTATCTACTCACTATCTCTCTCTGGTAAAACCATGCTAACTTTGCTTACTCTTTAGGCTAGGTATGAGTGTGGCTACACTTCACTAAGGCTAATGAAGAATTCTGAGATGAGCTTAGAAGAGCAAAAGTCACACACCTTAAGATATCATTTGCCCACAAACCATGCTTTGGGAAGTGCACATGTTTAATATCACAGGATTTAAGTGGGATAGACATAGACATTTTTACTTCTTTGCATTTCATTTCACATTTTATGTGCTACCTTATCACTGTATCAAAAAAAGTTATCAGATTTATATGACCATCGATTTGTTCTTAATAAACCCATGCTGCCTATATCTCAATTCATTTAACTGTAGAATTCTGAATAGACTATAAAAACAAATTTCTAGAGTTAATGAACTAAAAAATTATCATTAATTGAAGTATGAGCATTTATTTCAATTAAAGAATGTCACAATATTTAGTTTACAACTCACAGCTACCACCATAAATCTAATCAATGGCATAATTTATACCGAAGAGCAATTTGAATAACTTAATACACTGTATTTAATGCTGGTCATTAGATGTAATTGCAAATGTATACTATTATAAATGCAATATATGCTGTAACATTATTTATTCTGTTTATCTCCTGTCTTATTATAATTAATATTACTGTTTATGAACAAAATATAGGAAACTATTCCTTTCTTATCAAATAGCCTCAGAGAAACTTTAACTAGTTTAAGCCCCCTGGTCAAAATCCATCTTTCATAAATAGACTCATAAAAGCAACAGAGTATAAATATTTAACATGCAATTACTCAGGATTATTAAATAAACTCTATTATCTATATTTCAATTTCTCCTTTTGTGCCAATCGCTTTTGTTAAAGTTTTAGTCAATTTCTGCCAAAGAAAAGTAAAAAGCAAATACATAATTGGGAAATCTATGATTTACCTAACACAGCCTATTTCAAACACTCCCTTCTTCTAGTAATGAAGGTTAAGGTTAATATCATCAGGAGCCATGATGACAGCATGCACTTTTGATATGATATGGTGAGAATGGCACTTCATCTCTATGATCTTCCTCAAACCACAAGCCCAGCCAAACCATAAGGAAAACATTAGACAAAGTCAAATTGAGGGACATTATATGAAACACCTGACCAGTACTCCTCAGAACTGTCAAGGTCATTAAAAATAAGGAAAATCTGCTCTCTAACCCTCATCTGAAGACTCTTCCAAAAGAGGTCTGGTTATAGCTAGAATAATGAATGCTTTGGTTGGAAGGAATCATTGTGCAAGTAATTTTGCAGAGCTAAATGAGTCAGAAGAGAGGCTACAAAAAATATGGCTATATGAGTATAAAGCACAGCTATTTTCTGTTTAGTTAATACAGAAAATTTAGATACATAGATGCTTCTGTATTATTTCTTAAAACATTTACCAAATGCCTACTGGGTGCAAGACACTTTGCTAGTTGATATGCTGAATACAGTTATACATTATGTAATCAAATGGGATAGGATAGGTACATGTTGGAACTTGAAGCAATTCCAGCAGTTATACAGTTTTTAGGCTTTCTCTTTTTGCCTGAAAGTCCTCAATGGCTTATTGAGAAAAGACAGACTCAGAAGGCCTAAAGAATCTTGTCTCAGATGCATGGTATCCAGACCGCTGATGAGGAATACGACAGTATCAAAAACAACATTGAAGAAGAGGAAAAAAGAGGTTGGCTCAGCTGAACCTGTGACTTTCAGAATGCTGAGTTATCCCCCAATTTGTAAAGTTTTCATTGTAGTTTGGGGCCTACAAAGTTCCCTACAGTTCTCAAATATTAATACCATCATGAAAACCCAGATGTTGGAGTTGTTAGACAACCATTTTAAAGCACCTATTATGAACATGCTCGAAGAAACATAAGATAATTTGTTTGTAATAAATTAAGAAGTAGAGAATCTCAGAACAAAAATAGAAATTATGAAGAAGAACACAATGCACATTTTACAAATGAAAATAGAATTCCATAACTAGAAAGTGTACTGAATTAGCTAAATAGCAGAATGAAAACAATAAAAATCATCCAATCTGAAGAAGAGAGAGAAAAAGAGGTTTTAAAAAAAAAAATTTAAGAAAGCCTTAGAACATGTGAGACAATTTCAAAATGTCCAACACTTAGGTAAATGGAGTCCCAGATGAAGAGGACTAAGATAATGAAGGAGAAAATAATTGAAGAAATAATGACAGAAACCTCTCAAATTTGGTGGAAGATATATATTGACAGATTTACAGATTCAACAACTTCAACAATCTATGAACAGGGTAAATTTGGAGAAATTGATGCCTAAACACATTATAATCAAATTGGTAAAAAAAAAAAAAAAAGACAAAAATTAAATTATGAAAATAACCAGAGAAAAAGGTACACTACAGAGGAACAATAATTTGGAAAACTACATACTTTTATGAGAAATCATGGAGGCTCAAGTCTGTGGAACATCTGTTAAGTGCTGAACAAAAGAAAGATTTTTAAAAAACCTGTCAATGCAGAAGTATATATTCAATGATAATAACCTTCAAGAATGAAGGTGCATTTAAAACATATTCATATAAAGAAAAACTAAGAATTTGCACCACGAATCCTGCACTACAAAATATGCTGAAGGAGATTCTTTCTGATGAAAGGAAATATCAGGGAGATTCAGATCTTCAGGAATCGAAAAGAACACCGAAAATGTGATAGAAATGTCTAAGTATACATAAAAGACTAGTTCTTTTTATTTAAAAATTTCAACACCGTTTGAAGCACAATTGTAATATTGTCATGGAAAATTTATAATATAACACAACAACTATAACATGAAGAACAATAGATGTAAATGAACATAGATATAGTGAAGTTCTTACATTTTATAAGTGGTAAAATATTATAATATGAAAAGTTAAGAATCAGTATTTTAATTCTTAGAACAATTATTTTAAAATAACGCCACAAGGTATAATTAAAAAGCCAATAGATAAATTAAAATGGAATTTCAAAACACATTCAACTATTGAAAAATAAGTGAATAAGGTTGAAACAAAGGAAAAAAAAAACCAGAGGGAACAAACTGAAAACAGATGTGGTCATATCAATACTTACATTAAAGATCAATAGAATAAACAATCCAGGGGTCAGGGAGAAGACCTTATAAGCTTCCAGAAATGGAGAAAAAATGTCATGCCATGAAGGATCAGAATGACATTAGACTTCTCAAAAACAACAGTGGAGGCTGCAAAACACGGAACATTGTCTTCAGACTTCTTTTTAGAAAATAGTTATTTTTTACCTAGAATTTTACAAAAAAAAAAAAATCCCAAACTATTGATCAGATTTGAAGGTAGAATACAGATGTTTTCAGATATGCAAAACTTAAGAAATACTTCTCATGAAGCCTTTCTCAGGACAGTCCTGGAGGATATGATCATTCAAAAACAGAAAGAAAGCCAAGAGAAAGAGAAACGTAGCAGGAAAGAAACAAGGGATCCAACATAGCAATGGAGTAAAGGCAAAGGCTAGGACAGCCAGCAAAGAAGGCAGAGTGTGTAGCAGATGGTTTCTGAAGATTCCTCTTGAGGAAGATGACAGTAGTAAAGTTCTTGATGAATGAAGGGTTTTAGACAACTGACAAAGAATTCAAGGTTGAATTAGTGATAAGTACGTGGAAAACTAAGATAACAAAACAAAAAGCAATTATCCCTTCAGTGGGGTGGAAAGGAAGTTGCATAAGAAGGAATAGTAATGTTGGTGCAATGTAAGACTCAACTGCCATTATTTTTGCCGTATTTGAAGTATTTAGAAACACTGACTATTGGCACAACTGAAATTTCAATATACTAGTTTTAACAGTATGAGAAGGTACTGAGTAGTGCAAAGAAGTAGTAACAGAGGGATAAATCCTAATTTTTTCAAGGAGAGTGATGATTACAAATTATTAAAAACATTTTTTAAAAAGCACCCACATACACGCAGACACAGAGGTAAATATAAATGAAAGTAAAGTGGCCGTGGCCTCAAAAATGGGCGAGAAGTGATGTAGAGAACTAGCATTACCAGGAATTTATCAGCTTTTTTAGTAGTAAAAAACAAAATTGATATAAAAGTGGTTAAGGCATAAGAAATTATAAAGTTCCTGAACCATAACTTGTAAGCTTTTGAATGTTTCTTTACCTTCATTTGAAAATTAAGATAATTATTTTATTTAATAAGTTTTTAAAACATGTAGGTGAACAGCAATGATATATTGCCATTATAAATTATAATAATTTAATATATGATAAATAATTTATCAGTATACATGTAGGACACTTTCTGACTTATTCATTCTTGTGGCATGCTCTATGTCACCTCCTAATATATATGTTGATATAAATAAATATTGAGCAATGGTAAAATATAAAAATGTCTGAGAACATGTCACAGTTAAGAGGAGGCTAAGGAAACTTGATGAGTAAATGTCACTTGATATCCGGAATGAAATTCTGGAACAAAAAAAAAACACTGGAAAAAATTAATGAAATGCAGTTAAGCATGAACTTTCATTAATAATATTGTAGTATTGATATTGGTTCATTTATTGTGACAAAGGTACCACAGTAATGAAAAATGTTAACAATAGGAGAACCTGGGTCAGGGGTGTATGGGACTCTCTGTACTACTTTTACAACTTTTCTGTAAATCGAGCACTATTTTAAAACGAAAAGATTATTTCAAGTTGAAAAAATAATAATATTAAGTGATAATCTGGGAGAAAATCTTTGCAACCTAATAGGCAAATGATTAGTGTCCAGAATGTAGCCTACAAATTAATTAGAAAAACATTCAGAAAAAATAGAAAAGTGAGAAAAGCACCAGGACAGGCTGACATAAATACAGATATCCAATAAACATGAAATTATAGTAAGCCTCTGTAGTGATCAAGGAAACAATATTAAATGACTGCCTTCTATCCATCATGTTAGCAAATGTAAATTGACTACATTGAGGTCAAAATTACAGAAACTACCCTGCTGGTAGAGATGTAAATTATCACAGCCTCTTTGGAAAGCAGTTTGACAGTATATATTAAAATTATAAATGCTTATACTCTCAGACCCAGAAATTCATAATATTAGTATCATTATTTACTTTCCATGCACAGTGGCACGAACCCAGGTACAGAAACGTCCACTGTTGCTTGTTTGTAGTGGCAAAAACATTAAAACTATGCACACATTCGTGAATAGAGCAATTGTTACACAAATTAACCTATATGATAGTATCTGTATACTATATATACGATATATGGAATATTATAGTTTTTAAAATGAGGCAGATCTATATAAGCTCACAGATATCTAAGATTTTGCTGAAGGGGTAAAAAAGCAAGCTATAAATCAACAAGTTTATGGTGACGCTTTAAAAAATAAAGAGAAAAAAATTGTTAACAATGTTACATGTTTTATTAGGAACCCCAAAATAACTGTAAATACACAGGAAGTAAACTAGAAGATGCACACTACCTTGATGGGTAAACCTTGGGAGTGACGGAGTGGGACAAGCATTCTAGTCCCAGAAGAACCCAGCCTGAGTGTGCTGATAAAGCTGTAGCCCTTGGCTGTGTCTTCTGATTTCTGGGGAGTAAATACACCAACTATGGATGATTTAATGGCTCATAAATGCCCAAAATTTTAACAACTGTCTTTTCTAAACCATACAAGCAGACTCCAGCACTTCACTGACTCTAGTCTTACCTCTTTTTTAAAAAACAAAAACTTGTGTAGTTAGAAATTATTTTTAAACTTAAAAAAATATTTTATCTGAATAATTCTGGAGTACTCCAGAGGCAGAAATTTCCTGAATTGTATTAAAATCTCGAAATGCCACTAAGGGCTCCTGATGTCACTTAAAATGTCTGTGTCAGTAATTGCAGTTCCAGGATGCTGCATAGTAGATGCTGCCTTTCTGAAAATAGGCATAAATAAACTTAAAATAATTTCAAATAAATGCTTTATCTGCTTTGTCAGCCTTGGCTTCAAGATCCATCTGAATGAAGGGTGACATTAATGAAGGATTTTGTTATATTAGTTTTCTATTCCATTCCTGCTGTGATTAATTACTACAAACTTAGCAGCTTAAAACAAGCAAATGTGTTATCTTACAGTTCTGTAATTCAGAAGTCCAAAATGGGTCTCACTGGGCTATAATCGAGGTGTCAGCTGGGCTGCATTCCTTTCTGGAAGTTCCAAAGTAGAATCAACTGCTTGCCTTTCCCAGCTTTGAGAATCCACCCACTTCCTTCATCCTCAAGCCAGGCCAGTAAATGGAGCACAGGTGGCCCACTACATCTGTGCTATGCTGACTTGGACTAGGATTGGGCAATGGAGTTCTTCAGCCAACGAAGTGTTGAAGCCTGTACATCTTCTCCCTGTTAACTATTCTCTAATACAACAGAAAGAAGGAATACTTTGTCCAGACCTAAGTATTAAAGGAATTACAATGATATTAACAATGGACCCTATGAAGGCAAACATTATAAAACAAAGGTTCTACTGGCACTAAATGAGAAATCAGTGTTGTGTTTATGAAAAAACTGAGGGGAACAGATATCATTAAAGGGTCTCAAATGCTTTCAGTACCAATATGATGAATACACATTGACATGTATAGATAATAGATAGGATACAGGAAGGTTAATCAAGTCAAAAGGAAAACAGAGGGCTAATATTATTCCTTCCACACAGAGAAGGAGTTTGGCTCTTTAAAAATACTATCTTGTATTTCTAGTGCATTGTTGTAGATACAATAATAAAATCCAAGTCAATCGATGAGGATCTTTTTATCTATGTAGTCCTATAATAGTTCAGCTAAAGTACTCAGAGTTTCAGGTTTGTGAGTCATAGAATCTGTAGGTAAGGACCAGATCATGAACCCAGGTGTTGAGTCATGGTGTTGAGACTCAGCTGCCTGACCTAGCATCTGGGATCCAGACCCAAAGCACTAGGTCTGGCTCTAGCTAAAAACTTCACTGGACCTTAGGGAGTCAAAGAGCTTCCAAGGCATAATGAAGTATAATCACAGCCCCCTGATTAGATGGCTTAAACAGCTACCTTGTTCTTTCATTCTTCCTCCTTTTTATACCCCTGTGACCTTTCCAGGGATTCTTGTTTCGTGAAAAGACAAAAGTATTGAAATGAGTTTAAATAAAAACTTTACAGAAGACAAAAACACTTTAAATTTTTGAGAACACTAATGAAAATAATATGACTATTTTTGTTTCCAAAAACACATCGAAGTGAGAAATTACTACTCTATTCTACCAACAAGAAAATACAATCAAAGGAAAGCTAAATTACTTTCTCCCCAAAGTAGGTCAAAATACAGGGCTTTTTGATGTATGCATGAAGGAAAAAAACATTTCTTCATCTACTCTCTCCTTTTTGTTTTATTTTGTTTCAATATAGAGTCATTCTGAGGAAAAGCTAATATGATAAAGAGGTATGGAGTAGAATATGTGTATATATATATTCTGCTCTTATATTTAAAGCTTGGGTATGATTTTGTTCCCTGTGGAAAAAAGAGATATATCTGATGATCCATTTATAAAAACACAATTTTTGTTCTTGTGTTTCAAAAGAAATAAATTTTAAGTGAACTGATATATATATATATATATACACTACTTATTTGTGTAATATTGTATTTCTAATTCTGGAAGCACTTGGAAAAATAGCATAATTCAAACCCTCTTTTTCCCCAAAGGAATGATATTACAATCAGAAGGATACTATAAAATGCTTATGGTTAGATGTAATCAGGCTCAAGAAAGAGTTAGAATAGAATAGGACGCTAGACTGGCAAGAAATGGGAGTGAGAAGGAAAGAGGAATTTTTATGACTTACTTCCACTAGGCCTTATCTTTTTATTGGAATGAATATTGAATTCAAGAAGGCACAATTATCGACAGCTGTTAGGAAAGGTATGAGTTTAATGCTTGATGATTAATAAACTTAAATTATTTCTAAGTAACTTCCAAAAGGTATTTCTTCTATCTACGTCTTTCCATGGTATCAGGCAGGCAGGTATTGGAGATATTCTCTAGGGCACTACATCACTGTGATCAAAATCTCTTTAATTCTATAAGATGCTATCAATATAACCAGGACAAATTACAGAGTAATACTGGTATGACTGTGTTTTGCAAAATTACTATTACTGTTACATTAGTTTCACTGCCAATTATCTTCTAAAGCAGTAGGAACAAATAAAAATCACATATAAACATTTTTTTTAAAACAAAAACATGGTTTTTAAGTTCGGACATATAGATATATTTACTGATTAAAACTAAAAGCCATGTGACTCAGAATGTTAATTATGGAATGTTTTAAAAGTGTTTGCAGTATACAACAAGGAGCTTAAAAGAGAAACTAGAATGCTAATTAAATCCATTTTAATCAAATATGCAAAAAACGGAAATATTAATGTCTTATTTTAAGGTAGCTATTAGAACAAGTTAGCTTCCCAAATTATGGAATTTGATGATATAAATGGTTTAAGGCAAATCCACATGTACATTTCTCAACAATACAATGGAATCCCATTCATTTGTAGCTCACTAATCAACTCAGATTCTACAATATTTTATACAAGCAATAAAGCTATTCAAGAGAGGATTATATCATCTGGAGTCTCAAATTATTCCTATAATTTCAATATCCAGCAGGGTCAGAGATAACCAAGCACACAAGGAAACAAGATCCTATGAACAAGGATTTGGAGAAATATCAGAAAACAGAAATAAACCCACGGGAACTCTAGATGGTGAAATTATTAGACAACAGACTATGGAACAACTATTATATTTGAGGAAATAAAAACCAAGCTTAAAATTATCAGCCATGAGATAGAAACTGTTAAAAAGTTATATACATGATTTGGAGAAGATCTAAATAGAAATTATACAACTAAAACATATAATAACTAATATTAAGAACTCAATGAAAGGGTTTAGCAGATTATACCCAGCTGAAGAAAGAGTTAATGAACCAGAGGATAGGTTAGAAGAAATTAGCTGAATAAAACATGGAGAACCAAAAGGACATAATTTTTTTAATATAGGACATATATGCAGTAAGAAGGTCTATCACATGCTTAATTAGAAACCCAGAAGGAGAGACCAAAGAGAGTGAAACAGAGGTGATATTAGGATAAACAATGGCTAAACATTAACGAGAAATGATGGGTATCTATATTTGTGAAACCTAATGAATACATACTTATAATTGTATGTAATAATGTAAAAAGAATACATACTTATAATAAAATTACAGAAAAATTTATTAAATGTACAATTTTAAAAAGAACCAGTGAATAAAGGACAGGTTTACTTTAAATGACACATAAAAACAAAGAAAGAAAGACTCTCAGCTTGCTTTTATTCGTCTGAAAAAGTCTTCATTTTGCCATTATTTTTGAAAAACATTTTGCTGGGTATACAGTTTAGCCCTAGTTCTTAAGGGGACAATGCTTTCATCAAGGGACACGAAAAGATGTCACTGAAATTTCTACCTAGTCATTCTGGTCTTCTTAAGCCTCTGAACCAATAGATTTTCTTTAAAGTTTTAGTCTGTTGTCCGGAGTGATTGATCCCAATTAACAGACAAAACTGGATTGCTACTATAAAATGGAAGCAAAGAGAACGCTAGTATCCAGGGGACCCTTGGTAATGCCCTTTAGCACTTCCATGCTAATATTCCATGCCTAATAGTAAAAGTTATTTTAAAATTACAACAAAAAGCCAAATGATTGATGTCTCAGACCATTCAGGAATGAATGCTTAGTAATCTCCCCCAGATAAAAACCCTAAAGAAACCGAGGTTCTGAATGAAAGCAAGGAAAATATTTAGAACTAGCAGTTGAAGAAGCATGTCACAGATACTAACTACAACCTCATGATCCATTACAGACATGAGGACTGTATTAGCTTGGCATATTTTCTCTTTGTTATGTGCATATGCTTGTTGGTATAACCTAGCCACCTTTCCTTTTCTCCCCATTTTTATTTCATATACAAATTATTAGAAGTTAACTTCAACCTTTAGGTAACAAAATATTCAATGGATCTGTGACTGAATTTGAGGAGGAATTAATGTGGTCAGCAATGGATACAATGACTATTGGGACAGTGTTTCTCCTTTTTGGGAAATAGTTCCTTACAGCTTCCTGTCGTTTTTAGAGTTCTCTTTACTTCTTACTAGCCAATTCCCTATTACAGTGAATAATTTTTTTGTATTAAACTTTCCTGTTCAAATTGTGGTGTGGCTTCTCTCTTTTAATTGGACCCTGAGTGAAATACTCTGCTTTACTTTATTCTTATTTTTCCTGGGGATTTTGTTAATTTTCGTGGATCTGAAAATATTTTTTTTTCTGTACGATTCACTCTTTCTCCTCTTACTCTGAGACTCTTATAAAACATACGTTAGACTGCTAATATTATACCATAAGTTACAGAGATTTTGTCCACTTCTTACTTTTTACCTCTATGCACTTCATTTGAAATAATTTCTATTACTTTGTCTTCAAGTTCATTGCTCTTTTGTTCTGTTGTGTTTAATCTGTTAGTCTTATTCAGTCTATTTTCCTTTGTGGATGTTGCATTTTTCATCTCTCAATGTTGTATTTGGTTCTTTATCAGGTTTAGCATTTCTCTTATATCCGTGTTTTCTTTCGTATCCTTGAACATATTTGTTATTTTAGGATCCTTGTATGCTAATTTCTTCATCTCTATCTTTTCTAGTTTTTTGTTTTTTGTAGTTTTTTTGAGACGGAGTCTCACTCTGTCACCCAGGCTGAAGTGCAGTGGCATGATTCTTGGCTCACTGCAGTTTCTGCCTCCTGGGTTCAAGCTATTCTCCTGCTTCAGCCTCCCAAGTAGCTGGGATTACAGGCGCCTGCCACCACTCCAGGCTAATTTTTTTGTGTATTTTTAGTAGAGACAGGATTTCACCATGTTGGCCAAGGTTGGTCTTGAACTCCTGACCTCAGGTGATCTGCCCGCCTCAGCCTCCCAAAATGATGGGATTACAGGCATGAGCCACCACACCTGGCCTTTTCTGGTTCTTTTATACAATTTGACTTTCATCCTAGTGGTTGAGCAACTTTTCTTGCTTATTTGCAAGCAGAGTTATTTTTATCATTTATTGGCCATTGTGAATTTTATGTGATTGAGTGTTAAATTGTTGCTTTCCTTTAATGAATATTCAGCTTTATTATGGCACTTGTACTAGAACACCATATTGACCCATTCAAGGCTTGCCATTAAGCTTTATCAGGATAGGTTCAAAGCAGACTTCACTCTAGGGCTAGTTTAGTCCTGCAGATACCCCACATAGCACAAGATTTCTCCACTCGGTGTAACAAGAATGTTAACGATCCCCAGTCCTATGTGAGTTGTGGGAACTGTTGGACTCACTGCTTTCTAGTACTGTTTCCCCTAACCTGGGAAGTTTTATCCCCCGTGTGTACAGATGAATATTTAGTCAAAGACTAAAAGAGGTCCTTCTGCAGATATCCGGAACTCTCTGTCTCTGCCCCTGTCTGTCCCTCCTCTCTGGTACTCTCGCCACAAATTGTGACTGCTCCTGCCTCCCTAAACTACAACTTCTGTCTCTTCAAGTCACAAAACTATGGACTCCATTTGGATTCTCCCTGTCCAGCAACCTGGAAATTGCCTCTCGGCGGTAAACTGGAGCAATTATATTGCCCACTCCATTGTTTTCTTTCTCTCAGAGATCACAGTCCTTAGGTTTTCTAGGTTTTATGGAAGGAAGGCAATTTCCAAAGCATTTCTTCCTTTGTGGGCAGAAGTGGAAGTCTCACAATGTCTTTTTCTAATGTTTTCTTAGTAATTAATAGTGCAAGTTTGAAACTATTAAAACAGCATATGCCAGCAAGTATTTATTTTCAAGACTGTAATAGCCACAAATGATTGTTTTTCATCTTAGCAAAGCATCTCTTCAAGACATATTAGCAGTACACTATTATTTGTGCAAATGTATTCTTTGGAATGAATATATCCAACTTTCTTTTCAAACACCCTAGAAGTCTTTGTGTTCATTCACCCAACCACTGCCTTTCTAAATATCATTAAATTTTATTTCTGAAACTTCAATCAGTATATTTTACTACTTGTGGAAGTTCTGAAGGGAAAGAGAGATAGAAGAAAGGAAACTGATGTTTGACTGTGGCAAAATGTGAGGATTTCCCTGAAGATTCCATATGTGTATAATAATAGCTAACTTTACTGATAGGAGCATAGGTGTACTTGCCCAAAATGTCATAGCTAATGAGAGGCCATTGTGATTCTGACTGCAAGTTCAAATCCTTCAAGCCACTCTCCTGCCTATACTGACCACCCTGCTCATTGCAATGAGATTTAGCATGTACAACAGGAATAGAAAGGTAAAGTCTTTGTTGTCACCACCTCAACTGCTTCATTGACTGACGATCGACCCTCAGAGTCATACAATGGAGAGAGCACTGATCTCAGAGCAGCTGACATGCACTGAAATACCATATTGCCACTGGTGAGGTCTGTGTGGACTCATGCATGCCTCAGTTTCCTCTCTACCCACCAGATATAGAGTAGTGAAATTTAAAAGTTAAGTAGAGATAAAAACACAAATACCTTATTTATTTGTGTCTGAGAGTTTTAATCGAATCAAATTCTATGACAAAAACGGAGGCATCCAAGGCTTTCTCCCACCTCCCTACCCTGTCACTTGTCACTATCACCCCTTTTGCTCCTTCAAATATTTGCTTAATTGCCTGGCTACCATCATAAAATATTCAGTGACTAGGTCTGACACATGGTGGAATGAGTGTGTGTTGTATGCGGTAGGCTGCCTGCTGTACCCATTTAGGAAGTAATTAGGAAATCTTATCTTCCATGGTCTGGATGGTCAGGGGTTAAAGATTAGCGATTCAGTTTCCAAATGACAATACATTACTTGTCACTTCCTGAATCTAAGTCATTCATATCAGCCTGATAGTTGACATTTTAAAGAATAGATCTTTCTCTGTGATTTTTTCCATCAGATTTATTTTTGCTATTTCTGAGGGAAGTGTCAGAGGAAAGCAATATGTATGTGTATCCTCTGAATAACCACTCTGGTGAAGGCTCTAATGGAATGGAATGTTAGCTATGAGTAGACCCATTGTGGGAGGGGTTAAGAAACACATGAAGGAAGTGGACTGCTTCTTCAGGACCCAGGAGATACCCTCAAAACTGTGAGTGCCCCAACTAAGGAAGTGGGAAAGGGAGACCCTCTTCTCCGGAACACACTTCCCCACTGGAGAAGCTTAAAGTCTGTTTGCAGGAGAAGTTTCCAACTTTACCTGAAACTGAGTCAATTTGGAGAGCAGAGTGAAATGCAGGGGTAGAGGAAGCAGCAGAAAGGCCCTGGGAGCTTGCTGGGTCCCCTAGCAGGCCATTCCTGCCTGGCACCACAGGGATCCATGGGGAGAGGAGCAGGGGGTGAAACTCCACAGGGAGAAGGAAATCTAAAGCTGAACTCTAACAATTTGAACATGTGAGAAGCCTCCTCGCCAGAATTCTGGGGAGGGCTCAAATGCGGTGTGCCACAGGAAAGGGAAAAACCAAGCCCTTTTCTTTCTCAGCTGAGAGGCCGGTAGCCTGAGGCACGTTTTTAAGGCCATGTCACTCTCCACCTGAAAATGATCTGGGGGCTGCTGTGGGGGCACAGTGGGGGTGAGACCTGCCCTTCAGTTTGCATGGGAGCTGAGTGAGGCCTATAACTGCTGGCTTTCCTCCACTTCTCTGACAATCTGTATGACCCAGCAAAGGTAGCCATAATCCTCCTAGATACACAACTCCGGTGACCTGGGATGCTCACCCCCACCCCCACAGCAGCCACAGCATGACCCCTCCAAAGAGAGTTTGAGCTCAGACATGCCTAGCCCCACCACTACCTTTTGGTCCTTCCCTACCCACCCTGCTAGCAGAAGACAAAGGGCATATAATCCTGAAAGTTCTAGAGCTCCGCCCACCACTGGTTCCTCCCCATACTACCACAATTGATGCTTTCTGGAAAGTGCCACCTCCTGGCAGGAGGCCAACCAACATAGAACATTAAACCACCAAAGCTAAGGACCTTTACGGAGTCCACCGCACCCTCTGCCACCTCCACCAGAACAGATGCTAGTATCTATGGCTGAGAGACCCTTAAATACTTCACATCACAGGACTCTGTGCAGACGACCCCCAGTACCAGTCCAGAGCCAGGTAGACTCGCTGGGTGGCTAGACCCAGAAGAGAGACAACAATCACTGCAGCTCAGCTCACAGGAAGCCACATCCATAGGAAAAGTGGGAGAGTACTACATTAAGGGAAGACTCCATGGGAAAAAAGAATCTGAAAAAAAGCCTTCAGCCTTAGACTTTCCCTCTGTCAGAGCCTACCCAAATGAGAAGGAACCAGAAAACCAACCCTAGTAATATGACAAAACAAGGCTCTTCAACACCCTTCAAAAATCACAATAGTCCACCAGCAATGGATCCAAACCAAGAAGAAATCCCCAATTTACCTGAAAAATAATTCAGGAGGTTAGTTATTAAGCTAATCAGGGAGGGATCAGAGAAAGGAGAAGCCCAATGCAAGGAAATCCATAATATGATACAAGAAGTGAAGGGAGAAATATTCAAGAAAATAGATAGCTTAAAGAAAAAACAACAAACAACTCAGGAAACTTTGGACACGCTTTTAGAAAATGCTCTAGAAAGTCTCAGCAATAGAATTGAACAAGTAGAAGAAGGAAATTCAGAGCTCAAAGACAAGGTCTTTGAATTAACCCAATCCAACAAAGATAAAGAAAAAAAGAATAAGAAAATATGAACAAAGACTCCAAGAAGTATGGGTTTATGTTAAATGACCAACTCTGAAAATAATTGGTGTTCCTTAGGAAGAAGAGAATTCTAAAAGCTTGGAAATCATATTTAGGGGAATAATCAAGGAAAACTTCCCCTGCCTTGCTAGAGACCTAGACGTTCAAATACAAGAAGCACAACGAACATCCAGGAAATTCATTACAAAAAGATCTTCACTTAGGCATATTGTCATCAGGATATCCAAAGTGAACGTGAAAGAATCTTATGAACTATGAGACAGAAACACCAGGAAACTTATAAAGGAAAACCTATCAGATTAACAGCAGATTTCTCAGCAGAAACCTTATAAGCTTGAAGGGACTGGAGTCCTATCTTCAACCTTCTCAAACAAAACAATGGATTTAAACCGTACCTTGGAACAAATGGACTTAACAGATACATACAAAACATTTCACCGAACAACTGGAGAATATACAGAATACACACACACACATATGGCTGAATACTATGCAGCCATAAAAAGGAATGAGTTAACAGCATTTGCAGTAACCTGGATGAGATTGGAGACTATTATTCTAAGTAAAGTAACTCAGGAATGGAAAACCAAACATTATATGTTCTCACCGGGAGCTAAGCTATGAGGACACAAAGGCCTAAGAATGATGCAATGGACTTTAAAAACTTGTGGGGAAGAGTGGGAGGGGGGCAAGGGAAAGAAGGTGAAGTGTATACTGCTAAGGTGATGGGTGCAGCAAAATCTCACCAATCACCACTAAGAACTTACTCATGTAACCAAACACCACCTGTACCCCAATAACTTATGGAAAAATAAAAAAATAAAAATAAAAAAGCAAACTTTATCTAAAAAACAAATAAAATAAAATACTGCATAACAAATGCAGACATTGAAAAATAATATTGGTGAAAAAAGGCAAGATGAAATGCAAATATAATAAGAAACAATTGAATTAAAACATGCAAAGCAATAATAAGTATTCACATATCTACATATTTAAATGAACTGGAAAGCTGCACACTGTAGGAGTTGCCTCTAAAAATGAATTGGGGGATGCAACTGGTAACGGTGGTTAAAAAAGACTTTAGTTTTTTGTTACGTTTCACATCTATAACAACAGGTTAAACAAATATGACAATTTTTTTATAGTTATTAACTCGGTGTTGGAAAAATAAGTGTTCTTAATTGACTATTATTATTATGTTAACTTTCTGTAAATTTTAAATCTATAAAATTTATTATTCAAAATACAGAAAAAATAAAATAGGCTCAAACACTGAGAGCTTAGCAGCAACTTTCTGTAGTTTGCCTGAAGTGGTAATGAAGACAGGATACTGGGATGATGATTGGATTTGATTTGAGTAAATGTGACTTTATGATCTACCTCTCTGGCTGTGACAGGGAGGCATTGCAATGTGTTGTATACCCTGGAATATGTACAGGCTCCTATACATCCGGATATTTGTAAAACAAATGTATGGTATACTGAGATATATGCACCACCAAGGAGAACTTCAGCTGAAGGAATATAATTTTTTTTATTTTTAAATCTCAGTAGCATGGGATGGAGGCACTCACACAATTTATATACCTGAACATGGGTCTTTGGAAAAAGAAAAGCTGTGGGAAGAAGCAATTGCCAACTATTTTCTTCAGTCTATTTTTTAGGATTAACTAATAGAGACTTTGGACATAGAAAATAGTGAACATAACTTAGAAAGAAAGGTGAGAAGGAAAAAAGAGAAAATAAGGAGTTGAAAGGATTTTAAAATAATCAGCAAATAAACAGGGAGAAATCCTTTTAACAATATTATTAACTTTTTAGAGATCTCCTTTTGAAGTTTAAAAAAATCCACATGATATTATTTATCTTTTTATCACCCATTGGTTTAAAAAAAACTGCAAAAAACAGTGAGCTAGTTCTAAATAAATTTTATTATATTTATTCAAAATTATGTTTACATATTTGAAAAATAGTGTAGCATACAATGTATATACATGAGGCATTATTTAGTTAGTTTATAGGCAATATTTGAAATATCTCTGATTCTGTGAACCCTTTATAATAATCTGTGGGCCCACCCTCCTCCCATCAGGTTATGGCAAAATAGAGAATTTAGAGTTTGAGTATAAGATGACTAGAACAAATGGAAAAACAATAACTACAGAAATTTGTATCATAAGTTCTGGAAAGTCTTCTAAAGAAATAAAATAGATAAAGAAAGCATATTTTCCAAATGCTAAGTAGTAGAGCAAGGACTCAGATTAATCTGTTTGGCTCCAAAACTTGCACTTTTCCCACTGAACATACCACTTGCTTTTTGAACACTGCATTTTCTATACAATGCTAGGATAAGTAAAACAGGTTGTAGCCAAACTCAACACAAGCCCTAAAGCAAAGATTTAAACTTTAGATTAATCAGCTGATGCATTATCTTGGTAGAGGATTATTTTTCATTATTTCAAGCAACATCTTTCTGGTAGTATGAAGGGTAATATGAAGCAACCTGGTGCATTTAATGTGACAACCTGGCAATGAGTTGGGGGCAATGCTGAGTGCACAATGTTCTTACCTGTCTTACTGTCTCTGCATTAGTGGATGCCTCAGTCATGGATCCTGAAGCTGTCTGTAAATCTCTCCTCTCATTTTGTCAAATTTATTTATTTTTATGCTTTTAACCACCCAGCCAATAATTCACCTAGCTTTCATCCTTACCTTTCATGAAGTGTTTTTCTTTTTTTTTTTTTATTGCATTTTAGGTTTTGGGGTACATGCGAAAAACATGCAAGATTGTTGCATAGATACACACATGGCAGTGTGATTTGCTGCCTTCCTCCCCATCACCTATATCTGGCATTTCTCCCTGTGATATCTGTCCCCAACTCCCCACCCCCCGCTGTCCCTACCCTATTTCCCCCCGACAGAGAAAAAGTGATTTTTTTTCAACTAAAACGAAGACGGGAGTCTTGAGAAAAAAATATATATTTCTTAGAAATCTTAATGAGTTTGGCAGTGG
>CAUYLG010032566.1:0-34717 GCA_963573385.1 Cacajao melanocephalus | reverse complement strand
TTTCTGTAAAGCTACACTTTTTTCAAAATAAAAACTTTTTTTTTTTTTTATTTTTTTTTTTTTTTTTTTTTTTTTTTTTTTTTTTTGAGACAGAGTCTTGCTCTGTTGCCCAGGCTGGAGTGCAGTGGCATGATCTCTACTCACTGCAACCTCCATTCCCAGGTTCAAGCAATTCTCCTGCCTCAGCCTTCTGAGTAGCTGGGACTACAGGCTTGTGCCACCACCCTCAGCTAATTTTTGTATTTTTGGTAGAAATGGGGTTTTGCCATATTGGCCAGGCTGGTCTTGAACTCCTGACCTCAGGTGATCCACCCACCTTGGCCTACCAAATTGCTAGGATTACAGGCATGAGCCACTACGCCTGGCGACTTTTAGTTTTTTTTGTTTTGTTTTGAAGTTGTGTACAGTTTTTGATTTCTTTAGTAAATCTAGTCACTGAGCCTTTTTCCCTATTATTGTAATAAAACTGTGAAGTTTTATGAATTAATCACACTGTGTTTGTAACATCAGAATGCTTGACAATAAGGTTATAGAGGTTTCCTAATAATATAACAAACTAACATAATTTTGAGTTCATTTGCCTAAGCTCACAGGACAAAAAAAAAACTTATCAAGGTAAAGAAATTGATTGCATAAGGCTAATAGTAATAATTGTACTTTCATTAGCTAGTGAATTATGTATTACCACTTATTCTAAAAGCTAAAAACATGTATTGGCTATAAATTTTGATAATAGTACAAACATTGTAAATAACAAATATTCTAAAATATAGTGTGATGGACTGAATTGTGTCCCCTCCCCAAATTCATATATTAAAATATTAAAGTCCTAATCCGCAGTACCTCCTATCGTAGCAGTATTTGGAGGTGAAGTTTTTAAAGAAGTGATCAGGGTAGCCCCTAATCCAATCTGACTGCTGTCATAAGAAGAGTTCTGTACACAGACACCATGTGAATACACAGGGAAAAGGCAGCCACCTGCAAGCCAAGGAGACCTTGAACAGATCCTTTCTTCACCATCCTAGAAGGAACCAATCCTGCTGACACCTTGATCTCAGACTTCTAGTGTCTGGAGCTGTGAGAAAATGAATTTCTGTTGTTTAAGCCACTTAATCTATGGTACTTTCTTTCACCAGTCCTAGCAAACTAATAAATGTAGTAAACCCTCTACATATTGCACAATATTAGTCAGCTACTTTAAAAGATTTACATGTTAAAATTAAGTTAGGTTTTGAAATCAAAGTCCAAAACAGAAACAACATTCCTAGAAAAGGAATTGCTTAATGTTTTCTTGCTGATAATATATGCTAAATATTGAGTAGCAGGTATGAGTAAAATATTTCCTATTCTTCCAGCAAATGAATATCACTTTATGTAATCAATATTTTTAAACTGAAGTTTTTATAGGTGAAATTTTCTTAAGAGCATACTTATTTTAATAAAAGAAATTTCCGGAAAAATATTTTTTACCAAGGCAGAATATTTGTCATGTTAATTCCACTCCCAAAACAACTATTGACTGAACTTTTAAAATTCAGATCTAGAATTAGGCTTAGAAATGTAGTCCATGTTTTTCACAAAATTGATGAAATTCGGGATAGATAGAATTGATCAATTTGTTCAATCAAAAATATTTCTTTTGGATATGTGTTTTAACTGCCTAACTTTGACATTTAAAAATGTGGGGCTCAGAATGCCTGCCTCTGAAATGAAGGATGAGATAAACACATATTCAGGATCTTCAACTAGTAGTATATTAAAATCAATTTAGAAGCTTTGCTCAGCAATGCCTTTACTCATTCATTCAATATTTATTGAGGTCTTGTTAATCCTAAAACATCATGGTAGAAATTAGGGAGTGTCAGAAATCGGTCAGGGTGGTGGTAAAAACTATAAGAAAGATGCAAACCTTCTTGGAAGGCCGAGAGGTTCTGCAAGGCTTCTGGAAGGAATGAGCCTAAGGCGGCTGTCCTTACCCAGAGGCAATTAGGCAAGGAGTAGGTAGAAAGGAATGTAAGGGAGTTTATCTAAGTGGGTTCCTATCACCATAGGTACAGGAGTGTTTAGTTTACCCATGTTGTCCTAAGACCTTTGATTATTCTCGTGCAGAACTGCTCTCTGCTTGGGAAGTGGAGGATCAGCATGGTTAATTACCCACTAATGGTGTTTACTTGAGACCCTTGTTATTAAATCTGTTCTAAAATAAATATGAGCCTCTCCAGCATATGGGGGCTCGACGGCCGGACTCCAGTCTTTTGGTCATCTGTGACCCATGGGGTTCCCTGGCCATGCTCAGACAGGGAAAACACCTATGTCTGTGCACTTCTGTAATCTGTCACTCAGGCAGTCTGCCAGTCAGACTTGGCATTAGGGGAAATAGAAATGAATGTTATCTATGGTCTAAAATAACTTATAGTCCAATAGTAGATCACAGGTATGCATGTGATCAGTGCAATACAAATGATGTAAATTGCTGTGAGTTCCAGGAAGATGAGGATCACATCCAGATCAGATCCGAAAAGACTTCCGCACAGAGGTAACATTTGAGCCATGATAGCTGTATATATGAGGATAGGAGGACTTTCTTCATTGGGTGGTGCTGAGACAGGAAAGATTCAAGGTGGATACAATGACCAATATAGGTTGACCTTGTGGGGATCTTAATTCCTGAACGCCAAATTGGGACATATGTCTGACAAGTATGGAATTGCATAATGGCAAGGGTAGAATTGAATCTTTGACACCAGGATCGCCATAGGTACAGGAGTGTTTAGTTTGCAAAAGTAAGTTAGTTCATCTCCATTGAGTTTACTTTTTCCTAACTTCATATTAGGAATGTTGTGGCTTCTGTTAGTTTTGAAATCTTGATGTACTTTTCCATGTCTTAGAATATATTTTACAAATAAATTTGTATTGCAAATTTTTATTCTTTTAATGTCAGATAGAAGGTCACATGGACATGCATAGTTATTTTAGAGTGTAGTATATCTAACAGTGTCAGCCTGCTAACCTAAGCAGTGTAATTTCAGCAAATGATAAATAGGTGACAGCATGTGTGTGCTGCTGTGTAGTGTCATTTTGACTTAAACATAGATATGGCTATGGTAGTTTATTCAGCCTTAAGAAGTCACCTTTTTGGCTACAAAAATACGCAGAAACACTTTTTATGTATGGAGGGAAATTGTAACTCCGTTATTTTCTTTAACTCCATTTTAAAAAAAAATTTTATGTACTGTGTGTTAGTAGTTTTCCTCACACAAATGGGTGCCTAGTCAAGTTTTTAGTAGCATATAGCTATTTTGAGGAAAACAATTCCCACATAAAATAATCATTGGACTATATTAAAATCATACTTATTTGGTTCCTGCCAATTTATTTCTCTAGGTTTTCCATTTTGAGCAGGAACTAAAAACTTAGAGAAAGTGCAAGACCTCTTGTGCTTATTCCCCACGTCTATCACAAATACCACTTTTCCTCCCAGACATGCTTTCTACCCATGGAAACTTTTCTCTCCTTGTACTACATTCCCGATCCTCCTCATCACGATCCCATAAAACATGCTATCTTTTTTGTGCTCTATTCTAGCTCACTGCTTTACTTCTCCTATAATCATTTGCTGGCCATGTTACCTCTACTGCATGTCTATCCTATGTATCTCTGCTTGTGGTCTTCACTGTCCCATGTGGGTGCTGTTTCTGCTGTGGTGGCACCAAGAGCAATAAATGAAACCAACCATTTTTGACATCTCATCACATGTTGAACCTATAACATAGTCCAGATGAGCTAACCAAAGAAGGGAATTCCAAGGGAAATGTCTGGAAAAGCAGACTGTCCGAATTTTCATGTAAATCACATGTTCATAAATTCAATGAATTGTGGTTATACAAATTTTACAGTATTATTATCTTTGTGGGGTGTGTGTTCATGTGTTTTAATGATAGTTTAAGGCAATAGTGCAGAAAAGACTGATGAAGGTGGAGCTTGGTAATTATTTTTCTGAAGGATAATATGCTCCATGCATTTCTCATGAAATTATATAAAATTAGCACATTTAAATCTAAGTAGAGCTATAAAGACATATTTTTATTAAACAATCTAAATAGAATAATGACGTAATTACTATGATGAATTCTGGTCTTATTTATGGGGGTGACACAATACTATTACAATCATTAAGATATTATTAACTAATGCATTTTGACCATAAATTTATTAGACACTACAACCTTCTAGTCTACTCCTAAAACGTTTCTTTATAATTTGTAGAGAATGTGTTCTAGTTAACCCCTTAGAAATGCCACCCAACCAGATCATGCTAGCACATTTAAATTTACTTTTCTGAATCATGTTGCCTAAAAAAAATTTTCAATAAAACCTGGAACATTACACAGATCTTATATTATTCATTTATATGAGTATTTACAAAGTAGGTTGTATTATCACTTAATACAATCTAAAAGCTAAAAACAATACTGCTAAAAGATTTCATGCATTGTGTAGCAATAAAACTCCTTTTTCTCATTTTCAGAATGACTGCTGAATTTAAATTTAACTTTTTAGTTAGATGTCATTATAATCTCATAAATATCATCTTGCCTTTCAACTATTAATTTTCTAAAAGAAACTAATCAATCCTTAGAGAAATGTTTTATGATTCAATTATTGCCTATTTGTAAACTTTGAATTTTTTTTTACAGAAATAGACATACTGAATAAAAGTTTGACAGTATCCCAGAGAAATAATGTATGCCTTGAAAAGGAAATGAAAAATCTGAAATTGTTGTCAGATGCAGCCATATTGAGGTCTCAGCAGATTCAGACATCTAGACAACAGGAAGTAAACTTGCAAACCAGATGCTCTGATTTGCAAAAAGAAGTACTAGGTAAGGAGAAGACTTTTTTGCTGTTTTTGATGACTAGTTACATAACTACATGAGGAAATGTTTAAATTTTTACTTATAATTACAAAAAAATCTTGTTTTAATTATTTTGAGCTGCAAATATGCCTAATTATTAGCATCACCATGGTGATAACTGTGCCTGTAGTCAATACTTGCTGTCATCCTTTCTAGTTTTGCCATTTAGTGTGGTAAGACTTAAGTAGGTATATAAAAGACATTTCAACTGCAATGTAAGATTTCACAAAAATAAAGTGAAATTTACTTTGATAAATCTATGCTTTCCTATGTTTCCTTCTAAAAGTGAATCCAGATTCTTAGGCAATCCTTCATTTTTCCAAATGAAAAAATTAAAAGTCTTTGAAGCGTCTTGGGCAAGGTTTTAAAATTTGTCTTCACCTCAGAGGAATGAATGTCTTGACAGTAAAGGTAAAGAGTTTGTAATTTTCCCTGAAGGCAGTAAGGGGTCAATAAAATAGGTAATCAGGAGAATGATATCACAAAAGCAGTGTTTTAGAAAAATTAATCTGTTAGTAATGGATAGAGGTGTTAACACCAAGACACTGGAGCCAGGTAGCCATTTAGAAAATATATTTGCCAGTTTCCCAATCCCAAGACTAACTGTAAGAAGATGAAGTAGGGAAGGGAACTCACATTTTTAAAGTCCTAAGTGTGCTAGACACTTTTTATGAATTAATTCTATCTGTTCTCACAGTGACCATGAAAAGCAGGTATAATTATCCCATCTTATAAAGGAGAGAACCAAGGCCCACAAAGTATCATGCCTAGTGCTACATACCTAGTAAATGGAAGAGAGTAAAAGCAAATCTGGTTGGATTTCAATGCTCATGCTTGTCCCACTGTGTCTATTTAGCCTTCTCCGTGGCCCAGTGGGAAGGCTGAGACAGAATCAGGGTTGAGATAACTAACCAAGACCGAGGAGATGAACATCTGTGTGACTAAACACAGAAGAAAAGGAAGTCAGAAAGAGCTCTGAACCACCTGTGCTTGGGAGTCTTTAATGATGGGAGCATAGCTAGTGTTGGAAGAAAAGATAACAAGTCATCACATTAATTTTATAGCAGTATGCAACACATAAAAATTTTAAAATCAGATAAAATTTAAAATAATCATATATTTTTATTTTCTTTCCTGAGAACTACCTATTCATAGATTCTGGAAATTTTCTATTGCATTATTGGAATTTTTCTTGATAATTTTACAGCAGATTTTATACAGCACAGATATTATATTCTATAGTC
Source organism: Cacajao melanocephalus (assembly GCA_963573385.1). NCBI lineage: Eukaryota > Metazoa > Chordata > Mammalia > Primates > Pitheciidae > Cacajao > Cacajao melanocephalus. The sequence goes on along the minus strand of CAUYLG010032566.1, from coordinate 28,557 downwards.
AATTTTTTTCTAATGCATAATTTATCTATTGACTTTTTATGGTAAATTTTAACATGCAAACTTTTTTATTTAGGTATAATCAATGATTATCTTTTATTGTTTCTGGTGAGTCTTATTAAAGTAGTCCCATTCCTAGATAGCATATACAGTATCCTGGGTTTTGTTTCCCAACTGAGTCATTAATACATATGGAATATAGAATTTATTTTTATTTTATTTAAAAAATGTAGTCAGCTATTTGAAATTTTTCTTTTTAATTTTTGTGGGCACATAGTAGGGGTATATATTTATAGGATACATGAGATATTTTGGTACAGGCATACAATGTATAATAATCACATCAGGGTAAACAGGGTATCCTGCCTCAAGCATTTATCCTTTCTTTGTATTACATACAATTCAATTATACTCTTTTAGTTATTTTTAAATGTACGTAATGTATGTAATAAATTATGTAATGTATGCAATAAGGTACATATGTGTGTAATAAATTATTGTTGACAGTGGTTACCCTGTTGTGTTATGAAATACTAGCTTTTATTCATCCTATCTAGCTATATATTTGTACCCATTAACCATACTCACTTTCCATCCCCCCCAACCCTGCCATCACCCTTCCCAAACTCTGGTAACCACCATTCTATTCTCTATTGCCAGGAGTTCAATTGTTTTTAGTTTCTGCAAATAAGTGAGAATATGCAAAATTTGTCTTTCTCTGCCTGGCTTATTTCATTTAACATAATGACCTCCAGTTTCATCCATGTTGTTGTAAATGACTGTATCTCATTCTTTTTATGGCTGAATAGTACTCTATTGTGTATATGTAGCCCATTTTCTTTATCCATTCATTTTTTGTTGATGGACACTTGGGTTACTTTCAAATCTTGGGTATGGTGAATAATGCTGCAATAAACATAGGTGTATAGATATCTCTTTGATATACTGATTTCGTTTCTTTCAGTATTATAACTAGCAGTGAGATTCCTGGATCATACAGTTCTACTTCTAGTTTTTTGAGAAACCTCCAAACTGGTCTCAGTAGTGATTATACTAATTTACATTACCACCAACAGAAAGGGGTTCCCTTTTCTCCATATCCTTGCCAGAATTTCTATTGCCTGTCATTTGGATAAAAACCATTTTAACTGAGGTGAGATTATATAGTTTTGATTTGCATTTCTCTGATGATCAGTGATGTTGAACATCTTTCCATATACCTGTTTGCCATTTGAATGTCTTCTTTTGAGAAGTGTCTATTCAGATATTTTGCCCTTTTTTAAATAAGGTTATTACATTTTTTTCCTGTAGTGTTGTTTGAGCTCCTTATGTATTCTGGTTATTAAATGGATAGTTTGCAAATATTTTCTCCCATTCTGTGGTTTGTCTCTTCACTTTGCTGATTGTTTCCTTTTTGGTGCAGAAGGTCTTTAACTTGATGTGAACCCATTTGTCCATTTTTGCTTTTGCTGCTTGTGCTTGTGGAGTATTATTCAAGAAACCTTTGCCTCATCCAGTGTCCTGGAGGGTGTCCCTGATGTTTTCTTTTAGTAGTTTCATAGTTTGAGGTCTTAGATTTAAGTATTTAATCCATTGTGATGTGATGTTTGTATATGGTAAGATACAGGGATCTAGTTTTATTCATCTGAATATGGATATCCCGTTTTCCCAGTAGAATTTACTGAAGAGACTGTCCTCCACCAACCTATGTTCTTGGCACTTTTATCAAAAATGAGTTTACTGTAAATACATGAAATTGTTTCTGTGTTTTCTGTTCTGTTCCTTTGGTCTCTGAGTCTGTTTTTATGTCAGTACCCACGTTGTTTTGTTTACAATAGCTCTGTAGTATAACTTGAAATCAGGTAAAGTGATAACTCTTTATTTTTGTTCAGAATAATTTTGACTATTGTAGGTCTTTTGTGATTCTATCTAAATTTTAAGATCATTTTTGCTATTTCGGTGAAGAATGAGGTTGGTATTTTGATAGTGATTGTATTGTATCTGTAGATTGCTTTTGGGTAGTATGGGCATTTTAACAATACTGATTTTTCCAATATATTAAAATGGAATACCTTTCCATTTTTTTGTGTCCTCTTCCATTTCTTTTATCAGTGTTTTCATTGTAGAGCTCTTTTACTTCTTTGGTTAAGTTTATTCCTAGGTATTTTATTTCATTTGCAGCTATTGTAAATAGGATGATTTTCTTGATTTCTTTTTTAGATTGTTCACTGTTGTCATCTAGAAATGCTACTCATTTTTGTATATTGACTCTGTATCCTGCAACTTTACTGAATTTGTTTATCAGTTCTAATAGTTTTTGTGGAGTCTTTAGGTTTTTCTAAATATAAGATTATATCATCTGCAAACAAGGATAATTTGACTTCTTTTTTTCCAATTTGAATGCCTTTAAAAGTTTTATTATCTTCTCTGATTGCTCTAGCTAGGATTTTCAGCACTGTATTGAATAATGGTGGTGAAAGTGGGCATCCTTGTTGTGTTCCAGGCTTAGAGGAAAGGCTTTTAGTTTTTCCCTGTTCAGTGTGATATAAAATGTGGATCTCTTATATATGGCTTTTATTATGTTGATATATGTTCATTCTATGCCCAGTGTTTTGAGGGTTCTTACCATGACGGGATATTGAGTTATATCAAATTGCTTTTTCAGAATCAGTTGAAATGATCATATGGTTTTTGTCCTTCATTCTGCTGATATAATGTATCACACTGATTTGCTTATGTTGGACTGTCCTTACTGCTTCTCTTTTATTATTGATCTCTTCAGGTTTTGGATTTCTTCATTGATCAATCTTGGTAGATTGTATGTATCTAGGAATTTATTCATTTCTTCCATGTTTTCCAATTTATTGGCATATAGTTGCTCATAAATTCCTCTTGTTCTTGATTTCTAGTTTTATTCCATTTTGATCAGAGAAGATATTTGATATTATTTCAATTGTTTTGAATGTTTTAAGACTTGTTTTGGGCCTAACATGTTGTATCCTTGAAAATGATTCATGTGCTGAGAAGAATGTGTGTTCTGTGACCATTGGATGAAATGTTTGTTAAATTTCTATTAGATTAATTCATTCTATACTTCAAATTAACTTTGAGGTTTCTTTCTTGAGTTTCTATCTGGGAGACCTGTGCAATGCTGAAAGTGGAATGTCGACGTCTCCAGCTATTATTGTACTGGAGTCTATCTTCCTTTTTAGCTCTAGTAATATTTGCTTTATATATGTGGGTGCTCCAGACTTGGGTGCATGTATATTTACAGTTATTACATCCTTGTGCTGAATCAACCCCTTTATCATTATGTAGTGATTTCTTTGCCTCTTTTTATAGTTTTTGTTTTGAAATCTATTTTGTATGATATAAATATAGCTTTCTATGCTTTTTTTTTTTCCATCCCTTTACTTTTGATTTATTGTGTCTTTATAGGTGAAGTGTGTTTCTTGTAGGCAACAAATCATGGGATCTTATTTTTAAATTCATTTAGTTATTCTGTCTGTCTTCCAATGAGAGTTTGGTCTGTTTACATTCAGTGTTATTATTGATACATAAGGACTTACTCTGCCACTTTATTTGTCTCAGGTCGTCTCTCTCTTGTTTCCTTCCTTTTGGTGAAGGTGATTTCCTCAGATGGTATATTAATTTCTTTTTATTTTTTGTGTATCTGTTGTATGTTTCTTGGTTTGAGGTTTACCATGAAGCTTGTAAATAATATAACCCATTATTTTAAGCTGATGACAAGTTAACACTGATTGCATAAATAAAAAGGAAGAAGAAAATGAATAAAAACTGTACACTTTAACTACATCCCTCTGCTTTTAAAATGTTTGTTGCTTCTATTTGTATCTCATTGTACTGTCTATATATTGAAAAGTTATTGTAGTTTTTTGTAATTTTTTTTTTGAGATGGAGTCTGTTTCTGTCACCAGGATGGAGTGCAGTGGCATGATCTTGGTGCACTGCAACCTCCGCCTCCCAGTTTCAAGTGATTCTCCTGCCTCAGCCTCCTGAGTAGCTTGGACTACAGGTATGCATCACCACACCCAGCTAATTTTTGTATTTTTGGTAGAGACAGCGTTTCATCATGTTGGCCAGGATGGTCTCGATCTCTTGACCTTGTGGTCTACCTGCCTCAGCCTCTCAAAGTGCTGAGATTATAGTCTTGAGGCACTGCATCTGGCTGTAGTTATTTTTTAATTTGTTCTTTTCATCTTTCTATTCAAGATATGAGTAGTTTACATTCCAAAATTACTGTTATAATATTCTGTATTTTTCTGTATAGTTACTAGTACCAGCAAGTTTTGTACCTTCAGATGATTTTTTACTGCTCTTTAATCACCTTTTTTCAGATAAAGTAACTCCCTGTAGCATTTCTTGTAGGACAGGTCTGGTGTTAATGAAGTCCTTCAGCTTTTGTTTGTCTGTTAAAGTCTTTATTTTTCCTTTATGTTTGGATAATATTTTCGCTGGAAATACTATTCTAAGATATTTTTCTTCCTTCAGAACTTTAAATATGTCATTCCACTCTTTTCTGGACTATAAGATTTCCACTGAGAAGTTGCTGCCAGGTATATTGGAACTCCTTGGTTTTGTGTTTTATTTCTTTTCTCTTGCTGATTTTCCAATCCTCTCTTTATCCTTGGCCTTTGTGAGGTTGATTATTAAATTCCTTGAGGTAGTCTTCTTTGGATTAAATTTGCTTGGTGTTCTGAAACCTTCTTGTGCTTGGATATTAAAAACTTTCTTTAGGTTTGGGATGTCCTGTGTGATTATCCCTTTGGATAAACTTTCTACCTTATCTCTCTTTCTACTTCCTTTTTAAGACCAATAAGTCTTAGATTTGCCCTTTTGAGGCCTTTTTTCTAGATGTTATAGGTATGCTTCATTGTTTTTTATTCCTTTTTTCTTTGGTCTTCTGTGACCATGTATTTTCAAATAGCCTGCCTTCACACTTATTAATTCTTTCTTCTGTTTGATCAGTTCTGCTGTTAGTAGACTGATGAATTCTTTAGTATGTCAATTGCATTTTTTAACTGAAGAATTTCTACTTGATTCTCTTTAGTTATTTCAGTCTCTGTTAAATTTTATCAGATAGAATCCTGAATTCTTTCTCTGTTATCTTGGATTTTATTGAGCTGCCTCAAAACAGCTTTTTTGAATTCTCTGTCTGAAAGGTCACATATCTCTGTTTTTCCAGGATTGATCTCTGGTGCTTTATTTAGTTCATTTGGTGAGGTTATGTTTTCCTGGATGATCTTGATGTTTTTTGGTGTCTGGGCATTGAAGAGTTAGGTATTTATTGTAGTCTTCACAGTATGGGCTTGTTTGTATCCGTACTTCTTAGGAACACTTTCTAGGTATTTGAAGAGACTTGGGTATTATGATCTAAGTCTTTGGTCATTGCAGCCGTACCTGCTTCAGAGGGTACCACATGCCCAGTTATTTTGTGGCTTTTTCAGACTTGTAGATATACCACCTTGGTGGAGTTGGGTAAGATCCAGAATAATTCCTGGGATTGCCTGACAGAGACTCTTGTTCTCTTTCCTTACCTTCCTCCAAACAATGTTTCTGTCTGTGCTAAGCTTCCTGGAACTTGGGTAGGGGATAATACAAGTTCCTCTGTGGCCACCACCACTGGAACTGTGCTGAGTCAGACCCAAAGCCACCATAGCACTGCACTTGGGTCTTGCTCAAGGCCTGCAGTGACCACTGCCTGGCTACTGCTGAGGTTCACTGAAGGCCCCAGAGCTCTATAATTAGCAGATTGCAAATTCAGCCAGGTTTATGCTCTTCCCTTTAGGGCAGTGAGTTCCCCCTAGCCCTGGGCAGGTCTGGGGATGCTGTATAGGAGCCAGGGCCTGGAGTCAGGAATCTTAGGAATCTGCCCGGTGTTCTATCGTACTACAGGTGAGCCAACATCCAAGCCACAAGACAAAGTCCTTCCAAATCTTCCCTCTCCTTTCCTCAAGAAGAGGAGTGTCTCCCCATGGTCACCACTGCCCTTGGCCACAACGAGTACTGCCTGACTACCACACTGTTCACTCAAGGCCCAAGGGCTCTTCATTCAGCCCTTGTTGAATACTACCAGTCCTCAGTTTCCTCCTTCAGGGCCATGGGCTCTCCTTTGGCACAGAGAGGGTCCAGAAATGCTGTTCAGAAGCAAGGCCTGGAATCAGGGACCTCAGAAGCTTGCTTGGTACTCTACCCTACTGTGGCCAAGCTGGTGTGCAAGCTAAAAAATAAGGTCCCCTTTCTCTTCCCTCTCTTCCTCAAGCAAGAATTGTGACACTTGCAGACTTGTAGATATACCACCTTGGTGGACTTGGGTAAGATCTGGAATAATTGCTGAGATTGCCTTACAGAGACTCATTCTCTTTCCTTACCTTCCTCGAAATAGTGTTTCTGTCTGTGCTAAGCTTCCTGGAACTGGGGGAGGGAGTGATACAAGCACCTCTGTGGCCACCACAGCTGGAACTGCTGGGTCCGACCCAAAGCCACCAGAGCACTGCACTTGGGTCTTGCTCAAGGCCTGCCGTGACCACTGCCTGGCTACTGCTGATGTTCTTCTCATCACCAGCACTGGAAATGTACTGTGTCATACCTGAAACCAGCATGGCTCTGAGTCTCACCCAAGGCCTATGTCAAGTACTGTGTGGTTACCACTGTACTGCTACCACTGCTGACTATTCAGTTCTTAGTTAGCAAGTGATGAATTCTGCCAGGAATGGCTCCTTCCCTTCAAGGCACCATGTTCCCTTCTGGCCCAGAGTGTCTTTAGAAATGTTGTCCAGGAGCTGGAGCCTGAAAAGGGGATCTTGGGAGTCTGCCTGGTGCCCTATTCCACTGTGGCTGAGCTGGGGTCAAAATTGCAAGACAAAATCCTTTTTAGTCTCCCCTCTCCTCTCCTCTCCTCTCCTCTCCTCTCCTCTCCTCTCTCCTTTCCTCTCCCTTCCCCTCCCCTCCCTCCCCCTCCCCTCCCCTCCTTTCCTCCCCTCCCCTCTAGGAGAGTAAAGGAGTCTCTTCCAGAGCTGTGAGGTACACTGCCTGGGGTTGGGGTAGGGGTAATGCAAGCACTTCCTCGGATGCCCCAGCTGTTGTCTCACTAGGTCACATGCATCCCAGGTCCACTGGCTGCAAGTCCAGCACAGCACCAGGACTTGCCCAGGAATTGCAGTTCTGCAGCCCAGACTGCCTTTTCAGTTTACTTGGAACCTCAGAGCACTTTAGCCAGTAGTGGTGGAGCCTGCTGAAACTCAGGTACCTGTCACTGGGATGGACAGTTGGCCTCTGGCTAGGGCTGGCCTAAATACTCCCTCTGTGAACACTGTCTGAATTCTGCCCCTGGTTGCTTTCTGCTGTGACAGAGCAGCACTGAGTTACAATGAAAAGTCCCACAATCACTGCAGTCTCCCTTCCCAAGAGATACTGATTCTCTCTCTGTGCCACAGGTCTGCTGCCAAGGGATACAGGGAGGGGTAGCATTGGAAACTCAAGACTGCCTTTCCTACCCTCTTCAGTGCTTCTTTCCTCAATAGGATGTTAAAACCAAGTATTATGATCACTGATCTGATTTTTGGTTCTTATGAAGGTGCCTTTTGTATGTGGATAGATGTGCAATTTGTTGTTCCTGCAGGGGGAATGATTGCTGAAGGCTTCTCTTTGGCTATCTTGCTCCCCCTACCCCTTAGAATTTATCTTTAATATGGTGTGAGATATAGGGATCCATATTTACTTTTTTCCAATTGTATCAGTATTATGTATTAAATAATTTATCCTTTTCTCATTACATAGAACTACTGTCTGTTATATGTTAAAATTTTATTTATACAGATGCTCCTTTCCTTACAGTGGGGTTATGTCCCAATAAACCCATCCTAACTTGAAAATATTATAAATAACGAATGCATTTAATGCTGACAACACAGCAGACAATCCCCACCTTACCATGATTCGACTTACAAATTTTTGACTTTACTGCAGTATTAAAGCAGTACGTATTCAGTAGAAACAAGAACCCCATCACAATTGGTAAGGAGCCTCTCAACTTATGATGAGGTTACATCCTGACAAACCTATCATAAAGTCAAAAAATCATGTTGAACCTTAAGTCAGGAACTGTCTGTACTAGCAACTGTTACTTTATTCTCTCTTCTATTCCACTAATTTGTTTGATACACCATTAATATTACATTGATTTGAATATAATGTCTTATTAGCATATTTTTTAGGTACTAAGCTTTTTCTGTCTCCACTGTTCTTACTTTTTAAAGACATATTTTCAGGCAGTTATTTCTTAATTTTAACTTTAAGATAATTTTATTTACCTCTAATCCACAAGCTAAAAGAAGTACCTAGTAAAAGTTTTCTTTCTGTACTCATTACACTTTTCTTACATATTCACAGGAAGTTATTCTTCCATGTAAACTTTAAGATAATTTCATTCACTTCTAATGCCAACAAGGACTCTAATTCAAATTGCATTATATTTATGGAATAATTTTTAGAGAATTGAAAATTTTAGTAATATTGTCTTTTTAATATTACGTCTTTTCATTCAAAAATGTTGTTTCATTTTTTAATGCTATTACATGTTCTTTAATAAGATGTAATAGTTTTTATTTCAATGTTTCTTTGCCATTCTTGTTAAATTTGTTACTATCAGTTTTGCCTCTACCATGACTAGACTGTTTTTCCCATTTCAATTTTTGTTGATAGACAAAAGCTATTTATTTTTATGTCTTTGTTTTATATCATCCACTTCACAATAGTCTAATATTAATTCTACAGTAGACATTTTTTATTGGTGATTCTTGTGCCTACACTCCCCCAAAAGAGTTCATCTAGTTTTTTCCAGTGTTTATATCTTTTGTTTTACTTTTTGTCTTGTTCGTATCTTATTAAATTCATTTGAATATCTGACACTCTGTTAAATAATAATGCTGACAGTGAATGTTTAATCTGTCATTGATGGGCAAGTAGATTGATTCCGTGTCTTTGCTATTGTGAATAGTGCTGCAATGAACATTTTGCATGCATGTGTCTTTCTGGTAAAATGCTTTATATTCCTCTGGGTATTGCCCGATTATGGGCTTACAGGGTTGAATGGTAGCTCTGCTTTTAGCTCTTTGAGAAATCGCCATATGGCTTTCCACAGTGTTGAACTAATTTACACTCCTAGCAACAGGGCATAAATGTTTCCTTTTCTCTGCAACCTCACCAGCATCTGTTATTGTTTGACTTTTTAATAATAACAGTTCTGACTGGTGTGAGGTGATGTCTCATTGGTGCTTTTATTTGCGTTTCTCTAATGATCAGTGATACTGAGCTTTTCTTCCTATGCTTCTTGGCCACATGTATGTCTTCTTTTGAGAAGTGTCTGTTCATGTCTTTTGTCCACTTTTTAATAGGCTTGTTTGGGTTTTTTTCCTGTAAATTCAGGGTCCTTATAGATGCTTGATATTAAACCTTTGTCAGATGCATAGTTTTCAAATTTTGTCTCCCATTCTGTAGGTTGTCAGTTTACTCTGTTGATAGTTTCTTTTGGTGTGCAGAAGTTCTTAAGTTTAATTAGACCCCATTTGCCAATTTTTGCTTTTGTTGCAATTGCTTACGGTGTCTTTGTCGTGAAATCTTTGCCCATTCCTATGTCCAGAATGGTAATTGCCTAGGTTGTCTTCCAGGGTTTTTATAGTTTTGGGTTTTACATTTAAGTCTTTAATACATGTTGAGTTGATTCCTGTATATGGTATAAGGAAGGGGTCTAGTTTCAATCTTCTGCATATGGCTAGCTAGTTATCCCAGCACCATTTATTGAATAGGGAGCGTTTTCCCCATTGCTTGTTTTTGTCAGCTTTATCAAAGATCAGTTGGTTGTAGGTGAGCAGCTTTATTTCTGGGCTCTCTATTCTTGTCCATTGGTCTATGTGCCTGTTTTCGTATCAATACCATGCTGTTCTTTTGGCTTCAATATTTACTAGCTATGTTATTTTGGATAAGTTACTTCTCTTATCATTAGTTTCTTTATTTACAAAATGGATATAATAACAGTCCCTACCTTCTAGAGTTTTTGCATGGATTTTTCAGGAATTCTCAAGTAGATAATTGTAATTTTATTTCATATTTTAAAGGAATATTTAATAAGATTAAGACTTGACATATACTCAGCACAAAGAAAAGCTGTTTGTTTCAGTTTATTAACATTTAGTTAAAAATTGCTACATAAATTTTTATAATAGAAATAGGCCTATATTTCTTTCTTTTAATGTCTGTCAGATTATGGTTGCAGGTCACTGTGACCTTGAGAATGAGTTGACAAATATACCTTAGTTTTGGTTCTTTCAAAAACATTATATAAACTTAAGACCCTCTGTTTCTTGAAAGTTTGGTAGAATTTGCTTGAAAAACCACCTGGCTATATCTTTGTGGTAAGACACTGCTTCAATTTATTTAATAGTTATAAAACTTTTTGATTTTGTTGAGTCAATCTTAGTAAAATATATTTTTGTAATAATATGTCCATTTTATCCAGGATTTCAAAGTTGTTGGCATGAGGTTGTTCAGAGCATTATTTTCTTATTGTTTCTTACTCTTTTTTTGTAGTTATTACCCGTTTTTCATTTCTTATATTGTTTTGTTTACTATAGCCTTGTAGTATAGTTTGAAGTTGGGTAATGTGATGCCTCCAGCTTTGTTCTTTTTGCTCAGAATTTCCTTGGCTATTCTGACTCTTTTTTTATTCCATTTGAATTTTTAAATAATTTTTTCTAGTTCTACGAAGAATGTCATTGGTAGTTTGATAGGAATAACATTGAATCCGTAAATTGCTTTGGGCAGTGTGGCCATTTTAATGATACTAATTCTTCCTATCTATAAGCATGGAATGTTTTTCTATTTCTTTTTGTCATCTCTGATTTCTTTGGGCAGTTTGTAATTCTCATTGTACAGATCTTTCACCTCCCTAGTTAGCTGTATTCCTAGATATTTTATTTAGGAAATTGTGTGTGTGTGTGTGTGTGTGTGTGTGTGTGTGTGTGTGTGTATGAATTGTAAATGGGATTGTGTTCCTGATTTGACTTTCGGCTTGGCTGTTTTTGGTGTATAGGAATGCTAGTGATTGTACATTGACTTTGTATCCTGAAATTTTGCTAAAGTTGTTTATCAGCTAAAGGAACTTTTGGGTCAAGACTAAGGGATATTCTAGATATAGAAACATGTCATTTGCAAATAGAGATAGTTCGAGTTTTTCTTATCCTATTTGGATGCCTTTTATTTCTTTCTCTTGCCTGATTGCTCTAGGACTTCCAGTACTATACTAAGTAGGAGTGGTGAGAGAGGTCATCCTTGTCTTGTTCTGGTTTTCAAGGGAATGCTTTCAGCTTTTGCCCATTCAATATGACGTTGGTTGTGGGTGTGGCATAGATGGCTCTTATTTTGAGGTCTATTCCTTCAATACTTAGTTTATTGAGGGTTTTCCACAAGAAGGGAGGTTGAATTTTATCAAAAGCCTTTTCTTTTTCTTTAGTTCTATTTATGTGATTAACCACATTTATTGATTTGCATATGTTGAACCAACCTTGCATCACAAGGATGAAGCCTACTTGATCATGATATATTAGCTTCTTGATGTGCTGCTGAATTTGGTTTGCAAGTATTTTGTTAAGGATTTTTGCATTGATATTCTTCATGGATATTTGTGTGTGTGTGTGTATCTCTGCCAGGTTTTGGTATCAGGATGATGCTGACCTCATAAAATGAGTTGGGGAGGAGTTCTTCCTCCTCGCTTCTTTCGAATAGTTTCACTATGAATGGTACCAGCTCTTCTTTGTACATCTGGTAGAATTTAGCTGTGAATCTATCATCTCCTGCGGTTTTTTTTGGTTGGTAGACTATCTGTTACTGATTCAGTTTCAGATGTTGTTACTGGTCTGTTCAAGGAATCAATTTGTTCCTGGTTTAGTATTGGGAGGGTGTATATGTCCAGGAATTTATGCATCTCTTCTAGGTTTTCTAGTTTGTGTGCATAGAAGTGTTTGTAGTAGTTTCTGTTGGTTATTTTTATTTCTGTGGGGTTAGTGGTAACATTTCATTTCTAATTGTGTTTATTTGGATCATCTCTCTTCTTTGTTAGTCTAGCTAATGACCTATCTATCTTATTAACTTTTTCAAAATACCTACTTCTGGATTCATTGATCTTTTGAATGTTTTTATGTGTCCTGATTTCCTTCAGTTCAGCTCTAATTTTGGTTATTTCTTGCATTTTGCTAGCTTTGGGGTTGATTTGTTCTTGGATAGCTTAGAATTCTGAGATTCTAATGCTTCAAAAAAATTTTTACTAGTGGGTGTAGTATAAGGAATGAACAAATCAATTTTTAATCTTTGAGTATATGAAAGTTGTATTCAAATGAATTACTTACAATTGTGGCTTGAAATAATCAAAATGGTATATAGAGTTTTGATTTTATGAACTAGAAGAAGTAGGGAATTAATGTGGCAAGCTCTGTTTAAAGACACACTCTTGCATTCTTGAGAAAATTAAAATTCTTCTCATATATCCTGGATTTTCCTCTTGACCTGGAATAGCTGCTTATGGGATGGCCCCAGGAGTTGTAGATTCCTGGAGATTTTTTAGAACTAGAAGCTATTTTTAGCTAAATGGAGGCACATTGAAAATTTGTAAGAGTAGTAGCAACAAAAACACATTTTTGGAATTTATTACACCAGGAGCTGTTAATGCTGACAATATAAATACTTGTGAAATCCTTTAATGTATGAGTAATAGCTCCTCATGGAAACTGTGAAGTTTTGGAGTTTAGCTTTGATCTTATTTCCTTCAAAATAAAACACTGTCAAAACTAAATATTTCAAATATTTATAAGATCAATAAAAAAATGAAACTACTAAGATAGTAATTTTCATGTATCAGATTAACAAAACCCAAAAGTATGATAGCAGATTGGGTTGGTGAGGCACTCTAATATATTTCTAGGTGGACTGTAAATTGACACAATTACTAAAGCGATTAGTTTGTCAATATTTGTCTGAAATACAAATGAACCCCCCTCCTTTGACACTGGAGTTCCTTTTCCAGGAATTAACATATAGATATGCTTTCTTATAAATGAAATAACAAATTTCCAAGGTTATTCTTTGAAGCATAATAATACCAAAAGATTGCAAGCAACCTAGAACATCATGATAGGTGACTGGTTAAATAAATTGTGCAGTATTCAAACAGTAGAGTCCATGTAGCCAGAGAGAGAGAGAGAGAGACAGAGAAAGTTCTTTGTGTGTTAATATTTAGAGATCTCCAAAGTATATAAGTAAAGCAAGATACATAACATTGCATATGCACTGTGGTATAACTTGTATAAAATATGAAGTGAAATATATGTGTATTTTATTTACTTGTACTGTGTATAAATTTTTAAGATCTTTGGAGATATATATACAAGAAACTAACAATAGTAATTACTATTTGGAGGCAATCAGAATTAGGTGAATGAGAGATGAACAAGGGGAGTCTTTTTTTTAAAAAAAAAGCTTTGTTTTTCACAGCAATTTGAAATTTACCAAAAAAAATGAAAAGATAATATAGACCATTCTCATATACCATTCCTCCCAATACACAGTTTCCCCTGTGGTTAACATTGTACATTAGTCTAGTACATTTGTTACAATTAATGAATGAATGTTGACAAATCATTATTTTTTCCCCTCAATTTTTATTTTAAGTTCTGGGTTACATGTGCAGGATGTACCGATTTGTTACATAGGTAAATATGTGCCATGGTAGTTTGCTTCACAGATCTCATCCCATCACCTAGGTATTAAGACCAGCATCCATTAGCTATTCTTCCTGAAGCCCTCCCTCCCTTCATCCCTCAGTTGACAGGTCCTAGTTGTGTGTTGTTTTCCCCATGTGTCCATGTGTTCTCATCGTTCAGCTCCCACTTGTAAGTGAGAACATTAGGTGTTTGGTTTTCTGTTCCTGTGTTAGTGTTCTGAGGATGATGGCTTTCTGTCTGTTCATGTTCTTTGCTCACTTTTTAATGGAGTTGTTTTTTCCTTGTAAATTGTTTTAAGTTCCTTGTAGACTCTGGATGTTACACCTTTGTCAAATGGATAGATTGCAAAAATTTTCTCCCATTTTTTAGGTTGTCTGTTCACTCTATTAATAGTTTCTTTTGCTGTGTAGAAACTCTTTAATTAGGTTGCATTTATCATTATTGCTTTTGTTACTATTGCTTTTAACATTTTCATCATGAAATCTTTGCCTGTGCCTACATCCTGAATGATATTGCCTATATTTTTTTCTAGGGTTTTTATAGTTTTGGATTTTACATGTAAGCCTTTAATCCATCTTGAGTTGATTTTTGTATACAGCATAAGGAAGGGGTCCAGTTTCAGTTTTCCACACATGGCTAGCTAGTTCTTTCAGCACCATTTATTAAATAGGGAATCCTTTCCCATCACTTGCTTTTGTCAGGTTTGTGAAAGATGAGAACTTGTAGGTGTGCTGTCTTGTTTCTGAGTTCTCTTTTCTGTTCCATTGTTCTATATATCTGTTTTTGTACTGGTACCATGCTGTTTTGGTTACTGTAGCCTTGTAGTATAGCTTGAACTTGGGTAGCATGATGCCTCCAGCTTTGTTCTTTTTGATTAGGATTGCCTTGGCTATTCAGGCTCTTTTTGCTGGCTGGGTGGAGTTCAAAGCCAGCGGGTCTTAATGTGTGAGGTGCCATGGAAGTGAGGCCCACAGAATGAAGCTACTTGGCTCCCCAGATTTAGCCCCCTTCCTAGAGGAATGTACAGAGAGATCTCCTGCTTTGCCGAGATTCCTCAGGCTGGAGTATGTAAAACTCCCAGGCCTCTGTGTATTCCTGAGCAGCTGTTCTGTCGAGACTCCACATAGCTCTGTGTATCCAACCCAGGGCCTTGGTGGCTTGAGCTCAGGAGACGATCTCCTGATCCATGGGAGAAGTGTGGTTTCCTGAACAGGGTCATACAATCACTCACCACTTCCCTTGGCTAGGGGTGGGGGTTTCTTTGGTTCTGTGCCACTCCTGCTCCCAGGTAGGCCATCATCCCACCCTACTTTTCTTCCTTCTCCACAGGTCAAGTTATCTGCCTAGTTAATCCCTATGTGAGAACCTGGATATTTCAGTTGAAAGTGCTGAATTCACTCACCATTTTCATTCCTCTCTGTGAGAGCCACAAACTGCAGCTGCTTCTAATGGGCCATCTTGGCCCCTCCCCCAAGAAATTATTATTAACTAAAATCCCTAGTTTATTCAGAGTTCTTTTTCTGTTCCTGGATCCCACTTAAGTTAAACACATTACATGTAGTTGTGATGTCTTCTTAGTATCCTCTTGACTCTGACAGTTTCTCAAACTTTTCTGTTTTTGATGTCCTTGGTGGCTTGAAGGTGTACTGGTCAGGTGTATTGTAGGATGCCCCTCCACTAGATTTATGTGATGTTTTTCTCATGTTTAAATTGGAATTATGGGTTTGGGGGAAGAAAAACACAGAAGGCAAAGTGCCATTTTTGTCATATCTTGTCATGAGTAAATACAATCAACATGATTTTTGACTATTGGTATTGACTTTAATCACTTGGTTAAGGTAGTGTTTGGTTTCTCCACAGTAAAGTTTCTCCTTTCTTTCTTTCCATACTCTGAAGCCTGCAAATGAAAAGCCATGTTTGGCCACCTGGCCCTAGCATATTTAAACTATGTTTTTATGGGGATGTTTGCTGCTGTGAAAATGGCAATATATATGCTTAGATATATATTATACAGAGTAGCAAATCCAGAAGTAGAATCAGATTTTAATGTAAGTATCATTAACAATAGGGAAAAGCAAAATTATATAAGTGCTATAGAGATAACCAAAGGAAATAACGTAACCAAACCAAAATAAACCTCAAATTAAGGCAAACTGGCACACAATAAAAAGATATAGAATGTATCCTAATTATGGAGGGATAAAGCAGCACTTTAAAAATTACAAAGATTAAGACTGACAGATTTTGTCTATAAAAAAGTAAAATGTTTGAGTTCAAATCTGCCAAACAACCTAAAAACAGCAGACTGACAAACAAAGTATTGGTATTATATATGATATACAAAGTGTTAAAACACACACCATTTAAAGGATTTATTCAACTGTGTAAGAAAACTCCAAGACCCCAAGCAAATGGTTGAAAGAAACAGACCATTAACATAGGAAAAACATATAATAAACACAAAATGTTCAGTTACTAATAACTAAATAAATAAAATGCTACCTTTTAAATTAGTACAGAGACTTTAATGGTAAAGTTTTCCTTCATTTAGTGACATAAATTATTACTGTATTTTTTCAGTCCATAGAAATGTTTGTTATCTAGTAATCTCCTTTTTGATAATTTATACTTAGGAAACAATCAGAAGAAGAAATTTATTTTTATGGGAAGATCATATTTATAATAGTGAATAATTAGAACTAATTTATGCCCAACATTAATGATATAAGTAATACATTATCACATGCCAACATTTAGGACATTATGCAGACTTTTAAAATGACAGTATGACCTTGGGGCATCAACAGAGAAACATGCTTATGATTATGTTACAGCGTAAAGAGAATCCACAAATTCTCATATAATCCACAAAATTATATGTGTAATATAATTACAGTTACATCAGAATGGATGTATTTGTGAATAGAAACCAGAAGAGAACATAGAAATATGAAAATAAATTTTGGGTGATGGAAAGGAGTTTTTTTTTTCTTTTAATTTTTTTTCTGATGATGTTTTAACAATAAAGAAACTTTTTCAAAAAGGAAAAAAATCACCCAACACATCTTTCAAGATTTAGCTCTCATTCTACCTCTTACAGTGAAGAAAAAAAAACTCCTCAAAACAATACAGTACTATAATTAGCCACAGTTTTTATACTCATTAAGGCTTTAAGTTCAGTCTATATCCAAAGCAAACGTGTAGGGTAGATCGGTGTTCTCTGTACTTTTCGGATGTTTTCAGTCTTCATATTTAGGTTACGTAGTTGTAGACAGAATACAGAATCTTCTAAAAGACAGTGTAATTGCAGAGCAAAGAGCTATTTATTTATTTATTTATTTATTTTCTTTCTCTTTTTCTCTCTCTCTTCTTTTACAGACAGGATCTTGTTCTGTCACCCAGGCTGGAATGCATGATCATAGCTCACTGTAACCTCAAACTCCTGACCTCAAGCATGAGCCACCATGCCTGACCCTATATAATTTCAAGACTAAATTAGGGTTTCATTTTTGCTGCTGGTGTTGAATAGATTCATACCATAGATAACACCAAAGCTGTGATAACAGAGAAAACATTTTGAAAGACTGTTACATTTCTCTTGGTTGAAACCATTTAAAATTAATAGGTCAAAAGTGGACAGGATTATTAGCCCTACTCTCAACTAGCGATAACAAATACCACTTCACTACGTACCTATCTGTGAAGGGTACCAGGTTGGTTTTTTTGTTTTGTTTTGTTTAACAACCAACAATCTTACTCATTCCCATATCACAGTCTGCATATAGAAATTGTCAAAACATTTAGGAACGTGTTCACAAGTGTACTTCTTGCTTTATCCACAAATACCTTTCTGGTGAACTGATTGTACCAACATATTTTTCTTCCCAATTCATGTGGCAAAAGTATTTACAGTGCTTTAGAAAGGCTATAGAACTACAAGTGCAGGAAAGGCAGCAGTTTCCATCTCAGATTTTGCAATGTTGTATCACAAACTTATTGTAACTTTCTTCTTCTCTGTAGGGAAGGTTGGCCAGGCTGGTCTCAAACTCCTGACCTCAGGTGAACTGCCCACCTTGGCCTCCCAAAGTGCTGGGATTACAGGCATGAGCCACCATGTCCCAATTTTTCCCACCTCCAGTGCTGCAAGACTGCCCCTTTGCTCCCTTCCTACTACCTGTTTCCTACTTATTATAATCTGAGTTTTTCTCTGCCTACTATCTATTAACCTGTTAACTAGCTTCTAACCACAATTGATGTTCCCTTCTGTTGACCCTGGGCTGACCATGTCCTGGAACTGATTTCATTTTTTCAGCAAGTATTTATTGGACATCTTCCTCACGCCAGCCAATGGGCCTTCTCTTCACCTTGACTTCTAGTATACAGGTGTCCTCCAACTCTTCATGGGTCTTCACAAGACTTCTTACTTCCTAGCTTTACACTGGTTTTATGTATGGGTACTCTAGTGATTTTCAACAAGGTATTTTTTTCTTTTTTGTCCTCTTTAAGTTTCTCTAGTTCCAGTTATGTTCCCATTCAAATCGTTTTGCTTGGCTTTACTTTCCCTACCATTATGATATTGACTTTCATAATTTTAATGAACTTCAGCCATCTTCTTAATCTGCTTTCTTTAAAATGCATGGCTAACTTTTGTTATTAGCTGATTTATGTCTGTAAGATTTTGTTATCTTGATAAGTATCATTCACAGCTTTTGCAGCTTATTAATGACTTCCAGATATCATGTTAACCTTTTGAGAAAAGGAAAAAACCAACACATTACAGTAGATATCTTCTCCATAGATAAATCATCAGGTTAACATAATGGACATAGTATTTTAGATTTTCTTTGGGCAAATCAAGTAAGGGCAGACTGATACACCACTTATCTCTTCTTTCTTTTGTCCTGCTTTTAAGAGCATAATTATTTGTTTAAAGAATATAATGAAAATCACTGAAATTCACTTTTTGTTATGAACTTTATAAATGGCTTTTTAAAATTAATAATCGTGAGTTCAATTCTAAGCATTTGCATTGTTTATTTACTCCTTCCTATAAGCCATTTTACCAGCTTCTCTGCAGTTGTAGAACTAGATTTAAGTGTTAAGTATCACAATAAGACTTCCTTTATAGTACTAGTTGAACATCTTCCTTCTGTTTTCCTTGCCTAATTCTCTGCCCCACCTTCTATCCTACCACCCTGCCTTTTTTTCTTTAGCGAATTCAAACTCTGTACTATTCATTTCCCCTGAATATTGCAATCCCTTCATTCATTTAGCTTGAATTTTTATACTGTGGCCTGTTATTATCCATGATCTTAGTTGTTCCTTATTCTTCCTTAGGTTCTCTCTCCTAATAAATGAGTTAACATGTTATCCTTTTTTTTAACTAACATGAAATATATATTTTATACCTGAATTTTTTAAACTGTGCTGAATATTATATCACTATTGTGTTTATAATGCATTTTAAAAGCTGTTGTAATATTTTATATTCCCATATTTCTTACTTTTGGAATTCACTTGTAGAATAAACTTTATCTTTCTTCATTTCAAACTATTTAACTGTCTCTCTGTTGTGCCTTTCAACCCCCCAACCCATGTTCCCTACCAATGTGGTATTAATTGAAAGCATGCTAAGCCGAGAATCAGAAGATGATGACCCTCTCACATTAGCCAGGTGATTCTGACATGCCTGTTATCCTTAATGAATATGTGTCCACACCTAGCCAATGAATGTATAGGACTAAGACCTTGGAAGGCCCTTTGGGCTCTGATATGCTGTGATTCTGATTCTAACTCTGATGCCATTTTCTTTCTTGTTTGCAAAGTTAAATGAATGCTCATATTTTCACATTTTGTTACTTTTTTCCTTTTAAATCACCATTGAAAAGTTTCAACTTTGATTCAAGTGTATGGTTTTTATTTGTTTGTTTGTTTTGTTTTTTTAAGATGGAGTCTCACTGTGTCGCCCAGGCTGGAGTGCAATGGCACTATCTCAGTGCACTGCAAACTCTGCCTCCCAGATTCAGGCGATTCTCATGCCTCAGCCTCCTGAGTAGCTAGGATTACAGACATGGACCACCACACCCAGCTAATTTTTATATTTTTAGTAGAGACGGGGTTTCACTGTGTTGGCCAGGCTGGTCTCAAACTCCTGACCTCGCGTGATCTGCCCACCTTGGCCTCCCAAAGTGCTGGGATTACAGGCCTGAGCCACCATGTACAGCCCAGTATGGTTTTTATGATCATAACTTTTCTACACAGAGACTTTAAACTTTGTTTTTCCCACATTTTCCCTTTATTACTCTTTTGAAACAGAGATGCTCAAAATTTTAAATACATGTGTTAATTCTGGTGCATATTTAATAGTGGTTTAAGAGTAAATAATGGGCTATCAACAGCCTAACTCTTAATGCCAAAATTTGATTTTTTCATAGAAAAGTCAACATATAAAGTAAAAATTTGAAGACCATTGTTTCTTTTTTAAAGATTTATTTACATAAGTTCTGTAATTTTATGTTTAGCTCGCACTAATAACTTCCAAAATGCACAATTTATCTCAGTTGATATTATCCTTTCAGAGGTCATTGTGACCCACAGTCAGTCCACCTAAATGATTTTCATTCCACCTGCTAGAATAAAATGTCCTTTACTTTTTGTCAGCAGTCACAAATATTGGAAGACAGAGTTCAAATAAGTCACTTCAGCATTCAGCTTATTTTTAATATCCTTCCTTAAATTTATTTTACCAACTTTTAAATTTATCCCAAGTGAAAAGACTTTTGACTTTTTTATTTTAGTAAGCTGTTCAGTATAGTACATAACACAAATAATTTAATAAAATTATTTTGCATATAACATTTTAATATGCTGATTGAATTTTTTAAAACAGCCTTATAGAGATAAAATTCACAAATTATAAAATTCACCAACTTGACATGTATAATTCAGTGATTTTTAGGATATTTGCAGAGTTGTGTGACCATCACCACAGCCAAATTTTAGGGATTTCTTTCACACCAAAAAGAAACCTTGCGGCCATTAACAGCCACTCCCCTTACACTCCTGCCCCTTTTCAACAATCCTTAACCTACTTTCTGTCTCTAGATTTACCTATTCTGGACATTTTATACAAATAGAACCATAAAATATGTGGTCTTTTGTGTGTGGCATCTTTCACTTAGCATAATGTTTGTGAGTTTTATCCATGTTGTAGCATGTGTAAGTACTGCATTCCTTAATTAGTAGCTTGTTTAGTAGTTTGTGAGTCAAGTCACAAAATGAGTGATGTGGTTTAGTTGGAAAAAATACTGAACTGGGATCCAAACACTTCTGCTGTCTGGTCCTGTTTAAGCCTTTTATAGGCCCTTTGAATAAGTTATTAATTTCTTTGTCTCAAGTTACTCTATCTGTAAAGTAGAATATGGTAGCATTTCTTACCTATCTTAATGGATTAGAATAGGCAAGACAAAATGTAGGAGCATCTAAAGAGCTACATATTCAAATGTGTTTTAAAGTGATTTTCCTAGTGTGATAGCAAACCAAATAATGATTATATTTAGTATAAAAGCATTCAAATTTCTTTGAACACTACTTTAATTTTAAAAGAAAACCATAAATTTTAATTTCTCTTTGCCCATAGTTCTACTCACCTCCACTTATTTATTTTCTAGTCAGCCTTGGTTAGCTCTAACAGTAGACTGCCTGCTCTTAGAATAGGTTACTGAAGAAGGGAGTGCCTATGATTAATTCAGGAGTCATCTCTTTGTATGGCAGATAGAGAAGTCTATGAACACAGATCCACTAGGACATTACCTGCAAGGTCTGAATTTCAGAGAGCGCTCACTGTGGTGACTTGACCAGCCTTTATAATTCCTTTTGAACCCCCTTAGGCTTTAGTTGGAATAATGTGACCTTGACCTCAAATAAAAGGGATAAAGTACTGATTTTACAAACAGAAAACTAAGGAGGTTTGTAATGATTTTTAGTTGTATTAAATCCAACAGAGACCAGCTTGGTAATGGAACACTGTGGGCTGCTTTTATGCCCAAAAGTAGATGGAAAAAAAGTTTAGCCAGATCTCTAGCCAAATTGCAAGCCAGAAAGTATTAACGAAAACTTTAAGAAATCTTTTTTAGAACCTGATCACCATTGAAATAGGAGTCTAATAAAGAGATCTCCTGTGGAAGCCATTTGATCTTTGATTACTGGAGTGTTCTAAGATTATCTTTGTTTTCTTGCTTTTTTATTTGCTCCCAACATTGAGCTTTCATCTAAAGATTACCACTGTTTTATGTATTATCTCAATTTTATTAATGTTTGAATCATAGAGGAATTTTCTATAATGATCATAGGTATCTACTCCTTATGATGGATGTCATTCCTCTGAGACTCCTTTCTCTTTTTTCAGATAGCTGTAATTCTGGTTTATTCTCTAGTCATTTTTCACTTGTCCCATTGCAGTCTTCTCTCCTTGTTCTTTACCTCCAACGTCATTTTCTTTTTCTAAGGCTAGATTTTAGCCCTACCACTTCCTTTGCCTTTTCTTTAACTGTACCATAGGACCTTGGAAATACATTTTAGACCTCATTTTTTAAATCCTATAGGTTCTATCCTTTGCTTGATTTCCTAAATCCACCTCTCTCAGATAGTTTGCCCCTGGCATTCTTTCTCCCATTATCTACTTGTGGCCTGATGTGTCTGTGTCATCCCATCCCAATGTTAAGTCTCCTCCTGCTCATTCAGATACCAGTTTTCAATTTATTTAGTCATTCAGCAATATTTATTAGGCACCTCTCATATGATTAACACTAGTCTTGGTAAGGAACAACTATGGTAGATGTTCTGTCTTCTCTGTCATACAAGCCTTCTATACTAAGCATGATTCATCCTCAGGGAAACCTCAGCTAAGCAGTAAATAGAGAGGAGCTTTAATCTGGTCCTTCCCTGACACCTACATGGGCACACTCCTCCCTATACACACAGACATTCTTTTATACATAGACTCAGCCAGGCACAGAACATACCTGCTGTTCATAGACATTTACAGATCCATCCACATTTATGGGCTGACAGTATGAGTAGTAGTGACATTGTCTAAATGAGAAATTAATCTCTCCCCATACTTCCACCCTTGTGTCCAGCGTCTCTTACCTCTTGGAAGCATCTTTAACATCTCTCTCCTACTAGCTAATCACTGGTACTATCCTAACATCATTTAAAAAAATTATTCCTATGAATTCGGTAGTTTTCCTACTATAATCTAAATAGCAACTGACATTCACATACCACTTGCCGTATGTCAGCCATAGGTACCCCTTTACTATCACCCTCCTGGGTTCAGCGCATTTATTATCTCCAGTTTTTACAAATGAAATTACTAAGCCCTAGAGGAATTCGGTCATTTGCCCAGGACCACACAGCTATGATTCAGCAGAACTGGAACCTCATTCCGGAACTTTACTGCCAAATTTCTACTGCCTATGAGCACCAAAGCATATACGTTGCTATCATTAATATATATTTCAGAGTGAGCTACTATATCAGGCCACTTCCAGCCTGGCTGATAGTAAGCATAAGTTTCTGTGTGGGGAAGGCAGAAGAGGTCTAGAAGAAAGTGGGTACCTGATGATGGATTACAAGAACCATCCGTGGCTTATGAGATGAATTATAAGATGGGTATGAGTATGTAATATAGTTTAGTATCAGGCTACTTTAATATGATTTTTTTGTTTTCCCTTACCAAAATAAGCCATGTTCACTATTGATTAGGAAATTTCAACTTTCAGATAGAATTATAAAAATTTGATATATATGTATCCTTCTAGACTTTATTTTTTGAATATATATTTTATAAAATTAGAATTTAAAAGTTTTATAATCCCTACCCTTCCCCCCTCCTATTTTCTCTGTTATGAAATTTTTCCATGTCAAAAATATTCATAATATTCTGTTGTTTGGATTAATCATAGTTTACTTAATCTGACCCTATCATTAGACAGTTCTTTTCACTCTATTAAAACAATATTATGATGAACATGCTCATAATTAAATTTTTATATATCTCTGAGTATTGCCTTAGAATCCCTTTAGTCTTAAAATTGTAAAACATGTTTGTGTTGTTTTGTTGTTTTTTACTTTTATATTATGTAATTGTGTGGTAGAATTAATTCTTAAGACTGCAATTAGTTCAGAGTAGTTTTGTAGCATGAAAAGACTCTTTTGAAGACAAGGAGAAAACTCCATGTCTTTTGCCTATTTTACTGCTATCCTAGCACAGAGAAAAAGTGTGCATTAAGAATCAGTACTGTGGGTGGCTGACGATACACTCCATCTACTTCATAGTTTTGTATAGAATTAGCCCTGCATACAGGAATCTCTGTAAGCATGATCTCTGATTATGAAATATACTGATTCATTAAAAGAAGTTGATGTTTATATGGTTATATCACAATATTGAAAACGGTCCTAAATATTTTTAGATATAAACTTTTTTATTTATTAATTTATTATTAACCCTATGTCTTTTCTTCTTTATTCCATAAACATTTTCACCTAATATTCTGTTCATTTAGTTGTAGGTCCATGTCTCTTCCTACTTTGTTTACTCTAAGCTGTTTCTGTCCATTTTCGGGTCTTGAAAAATCTCACTATAACTTATAAATACATATGATTGTGTGATTTATGCAAAATTTAGAACAACAAAATACTGCTCTAAACACTCAGAAAATTTTCTAAATTCATCAGGAATATAAAGTATTTTATTCATTTTGCCAGTCTAGAAAGAGTGGTTAAATAATTTAATCATGGTAAACACACATATACACACATACAATCTAGAATTTAAAAATTCCTATCTTATCCCTTCATAATTTGTTATATTTTATAAGTCCCCATAAAATGTTATATTGGGTTGTTTTAATGTTCAAATAAAAAATACAGTAGAAACTTAGCAGCATTTTTTGCATGAACAATTCTGAAGTGAAAATGTTGGTCCTTAATATTAAAATGTAATTCATTTGTAAATTTTGAATATTCTCATTATCTCCTTAGCTTCATTTAATCCACTCTCCACTTCTACCCCCCACACACAACCAAATAATTTTCTGGTTTTAATGTAACTACATCTGTATTGAATTGCATCTTTTAAACTATATATCCACACCTATTCTAGCATCTGATTTATAAAAATCTCCATATACTATTTTAGTCCTTTCTAGCATAATGCACAAAATATTAAATGTACTTCAAGAACACTTATTTCAAAATAGATGTAAATTAAACCTCTAAAATATAAACCCTAAAATGAAATGAATTCTCTAAGTGGCTGTATCACCAACTGAGCTTTGAAAAATGTTTGCTAAATTTAAAATATGTTAATTGAATATTGACATAGTTAAGTACTCATTAAATAATTTCTTCTATTATTGGTATATATTTTTATGTTTGCAAAGGGTTACTCTGAATGTTCATTATAAAAATTTTAAATGACCTCTTTTGTAAAGGGCTAATAGCTCATCAAACTGTCTTAAAATAATATTTATGTATAAATTAATGCAACAGATTGATTTCGTTTATTCAGGTCAGTTATATTTTATTAGAAATCTCACATTTTCAACCATGTAATTAACTAACCTAACTAAATAAAATAATTTAAAATAGTGAAAAACTAAAACAGATTTTAGTTTAAATGAGTTATTAATTTGTTATTTAAAACATTAATTGATCATTCACCAAGGCCAAATGAGGCACTTGATTGTAATTTATATAAGGACAATTAACTATATCTTAATGATATAGTTAATTGTACACGGAATTGATATATTTGCACACGGAATCTAACTAGCATGAAACTTAACTACAGATAGAATAGGGGTTTAATAAGTGTCTATTGAAATAAAATAACAAATAAGAAAGTTACATTTTAATGCCAAGACACATACCAGATAATATCAATGAAAACTGCAGAACTATTTTTGTTCCATGTACTGTATTTTAATATTAGGTACTTAATTCGAAACATATTTGCTGGCACTCACTCTTATTTCTAAAGTCTGCAAAGTTTTATTCAGTCTTTCAATGATTATTTTCTAAGCAACTTCCATGTCTCAAGCACTATGACTATAACAGATAAGGTTCCTGTTCTCATGAAACTTACATTCTAGTAAGTTTACATTGAAAGGATTCAATTGGTATAAAGCACTTAGGATATAGTACCTGACACATAGTAAGTATTTCATATTTATTAACTGTGATGATGATGATGGAAGACACTCATATATAGATCCTATTAAAAGCCACGAAACTATATGAGATTATCTTGAGAGATAATGCAGGTAGAGAAAAGAGCTGGGGACTGAGCTCCTTGTGCTTCCCAGCATTCAGAGTGAATATAAGAATAAGAATGATCAACAGAAACTGAGAAGATAGTCAGAGTGTTGCCGAGAGAGAAAACAACTGGGTCAAATGCTGCATAATGCTTGAATTTATTAAGAACAGAGAATTGAATTTTGAAATTGCCAATGTAGAGCGTCATTCATCACCTTGAAAAGAGCTGTTTCTGTGGAGGAGTGAAAAAGAAAGCTCACTTGGAATGGATAGAAAAGAGACTGAGGAAAAGGCAAATTATAAAAGGGAGTCATGCATGGCCAAGAAGTATAAGTTGAAATGCTCAGCTCCAATAGTAAGCAAAGAACTAAAAATTAAACCAACAGCAAGACACTACTTTATATTCTTCAGATTTGCAAAAATTAGAAAAATAGCTATTTCTAGTGAATATTAAGAAAGCAGGAGCCTTCATTCAGTGAGGTAGGAATGTAAGCTAGTGCCTCCATTTTGGGAACCATTTGTCAGTATTTATGTGTATGCACATGATCTCATATTTATACCTAATACTGCCCTGGAGACATACTGCAGACAAATGGTCCCATAAGTATGCAAGAAGATGGGTAAAAAACTTGTATTGCAGGATTATTTGTGGTGACAAAGTTTCAGGTAGCCTAGGTTCTATCACTATGGGATTGGATAAGTAAAATGCGGTATGTGCACTTAATGAAATGTTATATAGCAGTCAGAACAGAACGAACCATATCTATATGTAGCTACATGGATAGGTCTCAAAAACATAATGTTGACTAAAAAGAGTAAGAGTTAAAATGAGACTTGTAGTTTAACATGATTTGTGTAATTTTGTAAAACATCTTCAAAAAGGATAATTTTTTCACATGTAAGATGCAGGTTAGAAGGCATACGTTAAATTCACAAGCATGAATGCTCTCTAGAATGGATATTTCCCCAATGAAAATAAGCATGTCTCATTTTCACCCATATTACAAACAAAACAAACAACCCTCCTTGTTACCACATCCACCTCCAGCTGCAATTCAGTTTTTCTGATCCTTATTAGTGGAATCAAATGGGTTGTCTTTCATTGCTGTTTCAAACT
The DNA here is from genome assembly GCA_963573385.1 of Cacajao melanocephalus. Classification (NCBI taxonomy): domain Eukaryota; kingdom Metazoa; phylum Chordata; class Mammalia; order Primates; family Pitheciidae; genus Cacajao; species Cacajao melanocephalus. The sequence goes on along the minus strand of CAUYLG010032566.1, from coordinate 1,326 downwards.
TTATCTCCTCCCCTCACCCTCCAAAGAGCTTTCTTGCCCTTTTTCATTTGTTTTCTTTTATACCTTGGACACACAGGACAGAGTTGATTATATTTTGTAGTACAAAACATGTAATCATCCTTGAACAATGCCATCAAGGGCCCTCTCTAATTAATATATCTATAAATTTTTTAATAGGAAAATAAAAAGAATAATACAACATGTGTGTGAACCCATCATCCATATTTAACAAGTTTTAACATTTTGCCATAGTTGCAGTATAGATTGTTAAAGAAAAAAAAATACAATTAAAACTCCCATTTTTACTTCTCTCCATGCAAAAATAGCTACTGGTGACACCAAGTCCAAGTGCAAAAACAAGGTGTCCTCAAAGGGAGAAGTGTTAAGATTCAGGGCAGAAGTGGAAGAATAGGCTTAATGTCACCACCAAAGATAATAGCTAACGTGTGTGTTACTCCCAATGTGCCTGAAACTACTCCCCTTCTTTACATATACTAAGTAATTTAATTCTCAGAACAGTCCTGTATGATAGTCACTATTTTACAGATGATGAAACTGAAGTGCCTAAAGTCATACAGTTAACAAGAAGCAGAGCCAGAATTTGAAATTAGGCAGTCTGGCACTCTAAAGAGCTTGTGCATGACACCTTTCAACTATCCTGTCACAGACAAGTAAAGAGTTCTTGTTTTTCCTTGTCTTCGATTATTTCCACAATAAAAAAAAGTACAGCCTTCTATTTTACATTTAAACAAAAAAATTCCCTGAACTCTGGGTGCCAGTTCATCTGCCTGTGTGTTCTTCCATTATGCTGCTTTAACCTAGAATCATTGTCCTCCATATGGCACTTTGAACGAGATGTTTAAATGTTTTGTGCTTTCTTTATCCAGGAAATTTTAAGCTTGAAATATCCTTCCACTATATAGTTTTTAGTTATTGTATTCTCAAACATTGTACTAATTTAATGTGCCCTCCAAGTGACTGTAATGTTTTATATCAGCCTATAAAATAGCTAATTCTCATTACCTTTTGTATTCGTAGTTTCTAGAAACCTTAGGAATAGCAGGATTCTCTTTTTTGTCGTTGTGATATATATATATATATATATATATATACATATATATATATATATATATATAAATGCACTGTAGGTGTTGGGGTGCAAGTGCAGATCACGCCGGATTGTTACATAGGTACATACATGACAATGTGGTTTGCTGCCTCCATCCCCCTGTCACCTATATCTGGCATTTCTCCCCATGTTATCCCTCCCCAACTTCCCCAACCCCTGCTGTCCCTCCCCTAGCACCCCCAAACAGACCCCAGTGC